>JASVEL010009600.1:0-37159 GCA_032618575.1 Nicotiana noctiflora | reverse complement strand
TGTGGAAGGATTTTTCTGAGGCCTTTCTTCGTCACTATTTGCCAGTTGAGATACCACGAGCTAGAGATGATAAGTTCTTGAACATTAGACAAGGTAATTTGTGTGTGCGAGAGTATAGTATGCAGGTTTGATTCTTTAGCAAGGTATGCTCCCCATATGGTGGCCGAGATGAGTGATAGGGTGCATTTGTTCGTGAACGGGTTGGGACCCCATCCGATTAATGAGTGTATGACAGCCTCCTTGGTAGAAGGCATGGATATTTCCCGTATTCAAGCTTATGCCCAGACCTTAGAGGATCGTAAGCGCCAGCAGAGGGCGGATAGGGAGCACGATAGGGGCCAGCATAAGAGGGCGAGATTTGCAAGGTATTCTGATGACTTCAGAGGCAGCGCCAGGCCCCAGTCTTCGAGGAGTTCGGCGCCATCTGTAGCTAGTGCTCCTCCACAGTTTCAGAGGCCTCGATATGATCGATCCTATTCTGGTCCAGGTCAGAGTTTGCAGGCATCTGGATCGCAACATCACAGGGATACTAGTCAGACGAAACCCCCAACACCACGTTGTGATCAGTGCGGCAAGGCCCACTTTGGACTGTGCCGTCGAGGTTCTGATGCGTGTTATTCTTGCGGACAGCCTGGCCATATGATGAGGGATTGTCCTAACAGGGGAGGTGATGGTATGGCTCAGCCGACTAGATCTGTGTCTGGTTCTTCCTCATCAGTTCGACCTCCAGCACGGGGTTTTCAGCAGTCGACAGGTCGTGGTAGAGGTAGAGGTGCAAGGCCGAGTTCGAGTGGTGCTCAAAATCGAACATATGCTCTAGTAGGTCGACAGGATCTCGAGTCGTCTCCAGATGTTGTTACAGGTATATTATCTGTGTTTTCTTATGATGTATATGCGTTGATTGATCCGGGATCTACATTATCATATGTTACACCCTTTGTGGCTAATAAGTTTGGCATTGAACCCGAATTGATAAGTAAACCCCTTGCGGTATCTACTCCAATAGGAGATTCTGTGATTGCTAGAAGGGTATATAGAGGTTTCACCGTGATGATTTGTAGTCGTCAAACCTCGGCAAATTTATTTGAGTTAGAAATGGTTGATTTTGATGTGATACTGGGAATGGACTGGTTGGCCTCATGCTATGCAAATGTTGACTGTCGTATGAAGATGGTTAAGTTTCAATTTCCTGGTGAACCCGTCATTGAATGGAAGGGGAACATTGCTACATCGAAAGGTAGGTTTAGTTCCTATCTTAAGGCAAGGAAAATGATCTCAAAAGGTTACATTTATCATTTTGTTCGCGTTAGGGATGCAGAGGCGAAACTGCCTACTCTACAATCTATCCCCGTGGTCAATGAATTTCCAGATGTTTTCCCAAATGAACTCCCAGGCCTTCCTCCAGAAAGGGAGATTAAGTTTAGCATTGATGAGTTGCCTGACACTTAACCGATCTCTATCCCTCCATATAGAATGGCCCCGGCAGAGCTGCGAGAGTTGAAGGCGCAGTTAAAGGACTTGCTGGATAAGGGCTTCATTAGGCCTAGCACTTCACCTTGGGGTGTGCCAGTCCTATTCGTGCGGAAGAAAGATGGGTCATTACGGATGTGTATCGACTATCGGCAGTTGAATAAGTTTACTATAAAGAACAAGTATCCACTTCCAAGAATTGACGACCTGTTTGACCAACTCCAGGGTGCCAAGTATTTCTCCAAGATTGACTTACGTTCAGGGTATCATCAGGTGAGGGTTAAGGAGAAGGATATTCCAAAGACGGCCTTTCGGACATGATATGGACACTTTGAGTTCTTGGTGATGTTGTTCGGGCTAACAAATGCCCCAGCAGCTTTTATGGATCTCATGAATACTGTATTCAGGCCCTATCTTGATGTGTTCGTGATTGTATTCATTGATGACATTCTGGTGTATTCTCGTTCGGAGGAGGAACATGCGAGCCACTTGCGGATAGTATTACAGATGCTTCAGGATCGTAAGTTATATGCTAAGCTCGCCAAATGTGAATTCCGGCTGAACTCAGTAGCATTCCTTGGCCATGTGATATCTGACGAGGGTATTAGTGTCGACACTCAGGAAGATTGATGCAGTAAAGAATTGGCCGAGACCTACAACACCATCAGAAGTTCGTAGCTTCCTCGGGCTAGCAGGATATTATAGGCGATTTGTATAAGGGTTTTCCTCTATATCAGCACCATTGACTAAGTTAACACAGAAAGCTACCAAGTTCCAGTGGTCTAACACTTGTGAACGTAGTTTTCAGGAGCTGAAGGATCGATTGACATCCGCACCGGTGCTCACTCTCCCTGAAGGAACAGAAAGATATGTGGTATATTGTGATGCTTCAGGTAGAGGTTTGGGGTGCGTGTTGATGCAGCATGGGAAGGTGATTTCATATGCATCAAGACAATTGAAGAAGCATGAAAAGAATTATCCAACCCATGATTTGGAATTGGTTGCAGTAATATATGCTTTGAAGATATGGCGGCACTACTTATACGGCGTCCATGTTGACATCTACACAGGATCACAAGAGTCTACAATACATCTTCAAGCAGAAAGAGTTGAATTTGAGGCAGCGTAGATGGCTTGAATTACTGAAAGACTACGACATCGAGATATTGTATCATCCCGGTAAAGCCAATGTTGTGGAAGATGCTCTCAGCCGTAAGTCAATGGGAAGCTTAGTACATATTGATGCAGGTAGATGGGGGTTGACTAAAGAGCTTCATCAACTAGCCAATATGAGAATCAGATTGTTAGACTCTGATGACGGAAGTGTTACTGTACAGAATACATCAGAATCATCTTTGGTAGCCGAGGTAAAAGCACTGCAATATGAAGATCCTATCTTACTACGATTGAGAGAGAACATTTAGCAGTGTAAAATTACGGCTTTTGAGATCGGAGGAGATGGGGCACTGAGATACCAGGGCCGATTATGTGTGCCGAATGTAGCAGGGTTGCGAGAAAAGATTATGAATGAAATTCATCAATCCCTATATTCCATCCATCCTGGCTCAACAAAGATGTATCATGATGTCATGGAGCAGTATTGGTGGGATAACATGAAAAAGTCTATTGCAGAATTTGTAGCCCAGTGTCCCAATTGTCAACAAGTAAAGATAGAACATCAGAAACTCGGTGGATTGCTTCAGAATATAGAGATTCCGACCTGGAAATGGGAGGTGATTAATATGGACTTCGTTATTAGATTACCTCGATCTTATCATAAGTTTGACTCTATCTGGGTGATAGTTGATCGACTTACAGAATGTGCTCATTTTCTGCCACTTAAGACAACTTACTCGGCTGAAGATTATGCGAAGTTGTATATCAAGGAGATTGTTAGGCTTCATGGTGTGCCGGTATCTATTATATCGGATCGAGGAGCTCAATTTACGGCTAACTTTTGGAGGTCTTTTCAGAAAGGTTTAGGCACACAGAGGTGAATCTCAGCACTGCATTTCATCCGCAGACTGACGGACAGGCTGAACGTACCATTCAGACATTGGAAGATATGCTACGAGCATGTGTTCTAGATTTTAAGGGAAATTGGGATGACCATCTTCCACTCATAGAATTTTCCTACAATAATAGCTACCATTACAGTATTAAAATGGCCCCATATGAGGCACTATATGGGAGGAGATGTAGATCACCAGTTGGATGGTTCGAAGTCGGTGAAACAAAATTATATGGGCCAGATTTGATTCACCGAGCCGTTGAGAAGGTGAAAGTGATACAGGAACGATTGAGGACGGCACAAAGCAGGCAAAAGTCTTATTCCGATGTCCGGCGTTGTGATCTAGAGTTTGAGGTTGGTGATTGGGTTTTCCTGAGGATTTCACCAATGAAGGGTGTTATGCGTTTTGGGAAGAAAGGTAAGCTGAGTCCAAGGTATATCGGTCCGTATAAAATTCTTCAATGAATTGGACAAGTTGCTTATGAGTTAGAATTGCCATCCGAATTAGAATTTGTCCACCCGGTATTCCATGTATCTATGTTGAGGAAATGTATTGGAGACCCTTCTCGAGTTGTCCCTATCAAAGATGTTCAAGTTACGGAGGATCTATCATATGAAGAAGTGCCAGTGGCTATATTAGATCGACAAGTCCGCAAGCTGAGAACAAAAGATGTAGCTTCCGTCAAAGTATTGTGGAGGAACAAGAATATGAAAGAAATGACATGGAAAGCGGAAGAAGAGATGAAGTCTAAATACCCTTACCTATTCCAGAATGATGATAACAAGGATGTTGGTGGAACGCAAGATACATTAAAAAGGTGAAATGGCTTTATGAGGTAAGCAATAACTTGAGAACTCTCTTCCTTAATACAAAGTGGTGATATGTAAATAATGTCCATCTCCATAATGCTTTGTGTAGCCTTGTGATGCCATACTTTGAGCTTCACTGCTTGCAAATTTTGCTAGTGACCATTTTATAGGGGAAAATTGACCAAAAATTTCCGCTAGAATCCACGATGATTTGGACTCCCCATAAACCCTTACATTCGAGGACGAATGTTCCTAAGGGGGGGACCACACACGTTAGTTCATGCCATAAGTTAGATAACACAAATCCAAGAAGGAATTATCCTTGAGATGATAAGAAGTTAATCCGATTAATCTTAAGTGATACAAGGGTGCATAAGGGTGATTAACAAGTATTAGAAGTTAAACGAATCAACGATGTTGTAACTCGTACTTTTGGGTAAACCTATAGATGCTTAGTATACTTAGGAGGTCATGATTTAAGGTATTTGAATCATATAATATCCGTATCATAAGTCTTGAAGTCAAACGACTTATGAAAAAGTTGTTGCAACTTAGGTTCATAGTTTTACCTAAACTTTAGGTCAAATGTTATTAAGTCTTTATCCCAATATACTTGGAATTACGGGGTGATCTACCCACCAAATTGAAGATATATGAGTCTAGTTTCCAACGCATTAAATGGTTTATCAATACGACATTGGAATAGAGAGATATAGACATTTTCGTGAGACTGCACAAGCTGCTAGGTGACAAGTAGGTGGGTCAGCTACTTGGTTAAATGTCGGCCCAAAAGAGGAAATTTCGGGTCAGAAAAGGAGCCCATTAAAAGGCTTATCTTTGGCAATATATCCCTCTTTATATTTCACAAATAACCAGACCTAAAACCCTGCAAACTTCCTCCCAAAAAATTATCCACAAACCCTAATTGATTTTCCTTCTCTTTCAAGTTCAAATTGGGGGTAAACACTAGAGTTTGAAGAACCAAGTTAAAGGCTGAGTTATCCAATAATTAAGGTGATTTTACTGCTATATTTCATACATTTATTCTGCTGTGAATTCATGGTAATTCGTTATATACATGTAAGAACTCACGGGGCGGTGATCGGAAGCCGTGAGTTCAAGTTATTCACTTGTAGCGGACTGTTTTGTGGACTGTTTTGTGTTGCTGTTGGGCTGCGTTTTTTATTACTGTTTTGTGGAGTTTTGGAGGAGGCAGGGTGTGGAGAAACACCATATATATGTTGGGTTGTGGTCTTCTAGTTCTTCGTAATAATTTTGGGTCGTTTGATACGACTATAGTGGCCGTCATATGTATGATGTGATTAGGTTGTGTGTGGACTGTTTTGGGAGGCTCAATATGTTTATTATTGCTATTGTTTAGGCTGTTTGGTGATTGTTTTGAATGGTGTGAAGTCATATATATAGGGGAGGTGCTGTCCGTTTCATCACAAAATAGGTTGTGATTGGTACATAATAGTTGCGACGCTTAAACGTTAACGATAGTGTCATTTCTCCTATTGTAGACTAAGGAGTCGTGACGTTTGCATAGCTTGAGGTTGTGGCAGTATATACAAGGTATGTGTGGCTATCCCTTGACTTCTTTTGCACGACTCCGATTGACATAATATAATGAACGAGCTTCCAAAGATACTCTATTCTTAGAAGCTAAGCAGTACTTACATTGTTTCCCCTCTTATGGAACGATTGATGTTGATGTTGCTTCTCTTATTCTTATGTTATCAATCTTGTTGGTACTTCCTGATTCCAATAAGGTTCATAGTGAAGAGTTAGTCCTAATAAGGTGTACATAGGATACCGACCTTACGTCACTCCGAAAGGTCTACAAGGTGTTTCCATGAGTCGAGCATGCATTATATATATGTATCTATTTTACTCTTCCGAGCCGCGCTATAGTCGGCCGGGTATGGCACCTATTGTGCAACCACTGATCAGTTGGGTTTTACCGAGCTCCACGTGGCCGGGTACGATTCTACCGATCCTTATAATGGCCGGGTATGTTTTTATCGAGCCTATTACGGCCGGGTACGATATGATGATGATGATGCCCACAGAGGTGTATGTTTTAAAAGATTATGTATTTACACATATGTATCATGCATTTCATGTCAGTAGCCCTTAGAGGTACTCAGATGTTACAGGTTGTATATTCTCTATCCCTACTTACATTACTGTTCGTATTTATGGTTCTCTGCCTTACATACTCAGTACTTTATTCGTATTGACGTCCTTTTATTTGTGGACGCTGTATGTCGTGCTGCAGGTTCTGATAGACAGGCAGGTGCAGCTCCCCCATCACAGTAGGTTGTCCAATTCAGCGGTGATTGGCGAGATCCCTTCTCCGGACTTGCCTTGGTCTTGGTATACATTTTTGTTATAGACATTATGGGTATGTCGGGGCCCTGTTCCGGCTATGTTGCAGCACTTATGTTCCTTTAGAGGCTCATAGATAAGTGTCGACTCATGTATAGTTTGGTATGCCTTGTCGGTTGGTTTTTGTTGTATGGTCTTTCATTTTAGCGTGGTAGCTTGTACCATATGTATATAGTTTCTTGATTGTCTGGTCATCCCATGTTATGTAGGTTCATGCAATCATATTTTATTGTTGGTTGTCCATGATCCATGCCTACCATTTATATTGGTCTCGTCAGCCCTAAAAGATAATAAAGAAGGTTAGATAAAATGTACGTTGGTGCTCGGCAAGTATGGTCGGGTGCTAGTCATGGTCCTCCAGTTTGGGTCGTGACAGGAACCTAATGATCTACCACGTTTTAGGCGTGCTTTTGACTCATTAGCTATGACACTAGAAGATTGTCCAATAGGGACATCAATACGAATTAAGATATTCTCCGCAGGGATATGTGATTTTGTTATCCTTTTCATATCCGTAAATGCATCTGGCATTTGATTTGCTATTCTCTGCAAATGAATAATCTTTTGCACCTCTTTTTTACAAATAGAGGCACGTGGATCAAGATGAGATAATGATGGATTTTTCCACTAAATTTTCCGTTTGATTTCACCAACTTCTCCCCCTAATTTTGGGAAAAGTGTCTCATCGAATTGACATTCTGCAAATCGTGTAGTAAACAAATGCCCCGTCAATGGTTCGAGGTAGAGAATAATGGAGGGCGATTCAAACCCAACATATATTCCTAACCTTCTTTGCAGACCCATTTTGGTGAGATATGGTGGTGCTACAGTCACATATAATGCGCATCCAAAAATTCTTAAATGGGATATATTAGGTTCATGACCCAAAACTAATTGCAATGGGGAATATTTATGATAAATTGTTGGTCTGAGACGAACTAGCATTGCTGCATGCAAATGGCATGACCCCAAACAGAAGTGGGCAACCTCATTTTCATGAGTAACGGTCTTGCTATCAATTGCAGACGTTTAATTAAAGACTCTACAAGACCATTTTGAGTGTGAACATGAGCTACAGAATGTTCCACTTTTATCCTAATTGATAAGCAATAATCATTAAATGCTTGGGATGAAAACTTAGCAGCATTATCAGGTCTAAAGACTTAATTGGTTTATCGAGAAATTGTGCCCGTAATCGAATTATTTGTGCCATTAATTTTGCAAACGCGAGGTTGCGAGATGATAATAGGCACACATGGGACCATCTAAAAGATACGTCTATTAAGACCATGAAATATCTAAATGACCTACTAGGTGGGTGAATAGGTCCACAAATGCCCCCTTGTATACGTTCCAAAAAATGCAGAGGATTCAATTCCAACCTTTGTTGGTGATGGTCTAATAATTAACTTGCCTTGATAACAAGAAGTGCAAGAAAATTCATCATTTAAAAGAATATTTAAATTCTTTAATGGATGCCCATTTGAGTTTTCTATAATTCGTCTCATTATAATTGATCCAGGATGTCCCAATCTATCATGCCAAAGTACCAAATTATTGGAATCAGTAACCTTTTGGTTTACAATAGAATGTGCCTCAATTGCACTAATTCTTGTCCAATACAGGCCACAAGACAAAGATGGAAACTTCTCAATAGCTTTTCTCTCGCTAGAGGCATTTTTGGTAATGATGAGATATTCAAGATTATTCTCATCTATTGTCTCAATATGATATCCATTTCTACGGATATCTTTAAAACTCAACAAGTTCCTCTTGGACTTGGAGGAGAACATTGCATTCTCTATGATAAGTATTGTTCCCTTAGGCAGAGTTATAGTAGCTCTTCCAGAGCCTTCAATTAATTTATTACTACCAGAAATTGTAAAAACATCTGCCTTACACATACTTAAATGAGAGAAATATTTTTTCTCTTTGAATATTGTATGTGTTGTACATGAATCAATTAAATAAATATTTTTACAATTGAACTTTGATCCAAGTTTGTTTTGTGAGATATTCATATTTGTTCCAATGGTTTGATATACCAAAGAAATACACGAATAAACATTAGTATTTTCATAGAAAAGGAAAAGGAACAAAGTTAAATCAATAATTCAATAATGATCTTGAAATTCAATTTCAAGCAAACTCTGAATTATAATACAAATAATTACGTAGCTAAAAATAATACAATTATGAGTACCCTACACATACGACTAATACAACTACAACAAATTTATTTACATGTGTAAATTATTTATTTATGTATTTATTAGTCACTTATACCGGTATTATCATTAAAAGGCATAAAAGTCATATCTTATCTATTTAAGATATTCCTGAATCTATTTTAGCATTTAATAAAGGAAAAATTGAATGAATGAACTGATCCTTAATAGTCTATAGCAATTTGAACAAGTATTAAAACGAATATTAATACTTACATTCTAACAATGCTCGTACAATTCAGTATTTGTGTGACGACCCAAAGGGTCATCACCTGCTTTCCACATTTGTTCTACACTTCTGAGGCCTTGAAAACCTCATTCTATGTTGCCTCGATTTACGTGCACGATCCGGGCATGTAACCGGAAAGATTTTTGTGATAGAACATATGAATTCTATCAGAAATTTGAAGAAAAATGATATTAACATTGATATAGTTGACTTTGGTCAATATTTTTGGTAAACGGACCCGGACCCGAGATCGGACGGTCCCGGAAGGTCCGTAGGAAAATATGGTACTCGGACATGCGTCCGGAGTCGAATTCTGAGGCCTAGAGCCCAAGTTATGAATTTTTTTGTGAAATTGTTTTTGCTGTAATTATTAAAGGAAAATGAATTAAATTACCATGGTATCTGGCTCGAATTTTGGTTCCGACGCCCGGTACAAGTCTTAAATATTATACATGTGCTTTATGCAAAGTTTGGTGACATTTGGATGTCGTTTGATATGTTTTGGACCTTGAGTTCCTAGTTTGAAAGTTTTGAAAACCAAAAGTATGAAAATCATGAACTTGACGCTTGAATTGATGAAAACGATGTTATATTGGCGATGTGATCGCACGAGCAAGTTTGTAATATGTTTTTGATGTTGTGTACATGTTTGGTATGGAGCCCCGAGGGCTCGGGTGAGTTTTGAGTAGGTCTCGAGAGGCTTTAGCTGTAAATAATTTAGATGTTCAGTGCAACAGGTCTCACGCGGCCGCACTACATTTCTGTGTGGTCCGCGTGGAACTGGATCCGAGGGGTCACGTTTGGCCAGCGCGGCCGCACACCAAAAGTGTGCGGTCCGCGTGGCCAGGTTCCGTAGGGTCGCGGTTGATCAGCGCGGCCGCACATCAAAACAGTGCGGTCCGCGTGGCTAGGTTCCGTGGGGTCGCGTTTGACTAGCGCGGCCACGCACCAAAACTGTGCGGTCCGCGCTCGGTAGGTCCAGAGGAAGCGTATTCCTTCCCCTACTGGCGCGGCCGCATGGCAATTTTGTGCGGTCCGCGCCTGCTTCCCTAAATAGTATACATAAGCCGAATTCTCAGCTATTTTTCACTTCTTTCAAAACCCAAAACATAAGATGCGATTTTTCAGGCAATTCTTCTTCTTCAAAATGATTGGTAAGTAACTTCCATTGTATTTTCCCTACTTTTTTAACATCTTTAAACATAAATTCAAATTCCAAACAAGGTTTTTAATGGGGAAATTGGGAGTTTAAAGTAAAGCTAGGGTTTTCATGAATTGGGCAATTGGACCTCGAATTGAGGTCCGATTTTGAAACAAATCATATATTTGAACTCGTGGGGGAAAGGGTAACCAGATTTTGGTCCGAACCCCGAGTTTCGACCACGTGGGGCCAGGGGCATTTTGGGAAATTTTGGGGTAAACTTTGAGAAAACCATTTTTAAGCATTCAAACCAAGTTAATTAGTATTTATTAATATAATGAAACCAATTGTGATTAGATTCGAGCTATTTGAAAGCGGAAATTCTGAGAAAAAGCTATAGTTGAAGGATAATTTGGACTTCAAGGCTAGAGGTAAGTGTTTGTTCTATCCTAGCTTGAGGGAATATGATTATGTGCTATGTGCTATGTGATCGAGTGCGGTGTATGGTCTGTGGTGATGAGCATCCATACACTGGTGTCTTGCATGACCGTGAGTCGTTGTTGATACTTGTTGTGAAACATATTGAAAGATAAATTGTTGAACCCTTGCCGGGTTGTAGAATTGTTAATGTTCTCCCTTGTCGGGACTTGTTGTGAAGTGAGATATTGATTTCCCTTGCCGGGATTTTGTTGTGATGATTATTGTGTCCCTTGCCGGGATGGTTCATGATTCATTGTTTTCTTTCTCTGCCCTTAACCGTGATTCTTATTTGGGTGAGGAAGAGTGATAATGCACGAAGGGTGATGTCGTGCTTTGATTTATTGATTATGCACGAAGGTTAATGCCGTGCCTTGTTATTGATTATGCACGAAGGTTAATGTCGTGACCTGTTATTGATAATGTACGAAGGATTGTGCCGTGCCTTGTTAATGAACCATGTACGAAGGATCATGCCGTACCATGGATGTGAGGATGAGAGTAAAAGCACGAAGGGTGATGCCGTGCACTTTATTTTGTTGATTTGGTGAGGATGAGAGTAAAAGCACGAAGGGTGATGCCGTGCAACTATTTGCTATTCCTTTACTTGATATTACCTGTTTCTCCTTATATTTTGTTTTTCCTTGTTGATTTAATAATTGTTGTTAACTGTTGAGTTTCTTCTGAGATATTCCTTGTTGAGTTGTTACTTGATTATTTCTCGTTATCTTGTGGTGTACATATATATATATATATATATATATATATATATATATATATATATATATATATATATATATATATATATATATATATATATATATATATATATATATATATATATATATATATATATATATATATACTGCACAGGTTTATGTGGGTGTCTGGTCCTAGGCTTGTCACTACCTCGCCGGGATAGGCCAGGCACTTACCAGCACATGGGGTCGGATTGTGCTGATACTACACTTCAGTGCGTTTTTGCACAGGTTTCGATCTGGAGCAGTAGTAGTAGATCTTTTGCGTGGGAGTTGAGCACATTGAGACCGAGGTAGCTTGCAGGCGTCCGCAGTCCCGATGTCTCTTCTTTTTACTTATGTTATTAGCTGTAGTCTCCTTGTTCCGAGACAAATAGATTATGTTATATTTCTTCCAGACCTTTATGTGTAGTATTCATGTAGTAGTTCGTGAGTTGGTGACTCCACGTCATGGGTAGAGGATTTCTATATTGTTTTACCTTGAAATTGCTTATTTCTATTTTTATAAAGTCTTCCGCAATTATTTAATTAATGTTATGAGTTTGATTGCTAAAAATAGGATAATGTGAATAAAGTGGATTGCCTAGCTACCACGAGTAGGCGCCATCACGATCCCGATGTTGGGGGAAAATCCGAGTCGTGACAAGTTGGTATCAGAGCTCTAGGTTACATAGGTCTCACCACTCACGAACAAGCTTAGTAGAGTTTGAGAGGTAGGTACGGAGACGTCTGTACTTGTCCTCCAGAGTCTACTGAGTTAGGAAAAAGTCTCTCATTTGTTCCTTCTTGTCATGCGATTTGTTCCTCAATACTGATTGAATTTCTACTTTGTCCTTTCGCAGATGGTTAGGACACGCGCTTCTTCGTCCGCCGATCAACAGCCCGAGCCCCAGGCAACTCCCGTGAGGGGCAGGGGCCGAGGCTGTATTAGAGGCCGTAGTAGGGGCAGAGCTCAGCCCCCGGCAGCTACTTTAGAGGTGGAGCCTCATGTCGAGATCGGTGAGGAGGTTCCAATCCCAGCAGCTCCAGTGGGCCCAGCTTAGGTCCCAGGAGAGGCCTTATTTACCCCGGATCTTCAGGAGGCTTTGGTCAGGATAACGGGTTTTATGGACAGCATTGCCAGAGCAGGTTTATTACCATTTGCACCAGCCACTTCTCAGGCTGGAGGACGGGCCCAGACTCCTATTGCTCGTACTCCGGAGCCAGTAGCTCCTCAGCCTCAGGCACCAGTGGTTCAGCCAGCTGTGGCCACTCAGTCAGGTACCACAGCTCAGGCCGGAGATGGGGCGGCCATGACTTCTGATTCTTTATGGAGACTTGATCGGTTCTCCAAGCTGTTTACCACTACCTTCAGTGGTGCCACATCAGAGGATCCTCAGGTTTTCTTATTCAGTTGCCCTGAGATTCTCAACACTATGGGGATAGTGGAGTCCAATGGAGTTGACTTCCGTACATTCAGGCTTTCAGGATCCGCCAAGACTTGGTGGAGGGATTATTGTTTGACTCGACCAGCAGGGTCCCCGGCTTTATCATGGGATCAATTTGCAGAGTTATTTCTGGAAAAGGTTCTCCCTGTTACTCAGCGGGATGCACTTCGGAGGCAATTTGAGCGCTTCCAGCAGGGCACTATGACTGTCACTCAGTATGAGACGAGATTTGTTGATTTGGCACGTCATGCAGTGGTGATACTCCCCACGGAGTGGGAGAGGGTCCGCAGGTTCATAGATGGGCTTAATCAGCTAATTAGACTTCAGATGGCAATGGGAGTGGGGAGTGATATATCATTTCAGGAGGCACCTAATGTAGCACGTAGAGTGGAGATGGCTCTTGCTCGGGAAGGTGGTTATTCTTCAGACAAGAGGCCTCGTCATTCAGGCAAGTTTAGTGGTTCTTCTTCTGGTGGCAGGGAATCTTTTGACAGTGGCCAATCTTCTAGGCCTTTCCATTCCGCCCTTCAGGCTTCACAGGGTGGACCAGGTGATCGTGGGTTTCGTGAGCAGTATTCAGATCAGTCTCCTATTAGTGCCCAGCCTCTTCAGAGTGTTCGCGGAGGCCACTCAGGTCGTCAGGGCCAGCGTCCCCATCAACCTAAGAGTTGCTATGGTTGTGGTGACCCAGGTCATCTTTTCAAGTTCTGCCCTCGAGCGATAGGCAACACTCAGCAGTGGGGCCCTCGCCCCATGATTCAGGCCCCAGCTGACCCTCAGCCTGCCCAGCCAGCCAGAGGCGGGGGTAGAGATTATAGAGGTGGAGGTCGAGACCGTAGAGGTGGAGACCGTCCAGCCGAAGGTAGAGGTCAGCCAGTTGATGGTCGTCCTAGAGACGCAGTTCAGAGGGGAGGTGCAGATCCCCGATTCTATGCTTTACCAGCCAGGCCAGAGGCAGAGGCATCAGATGCCGTGATTACAGGTACTATTCTTGTGTGTGGCAGAGGTGCTTCAGTATTATTTGACCCTGGGTCTACATATTCATATGTGTCTTCCTACTTCGCACCGTATTTGGTCGTGCCTAGCTATGCTTTGGATATTCCAGTGTATGTGTCTACACCAGTGGGTGAATCCATTGCAGTCGACCGGGTGCATCGTTCGTGCGTAGTTATCTTTGGGGGTCTTGAGACCCGTGTTGATCTGTTGCTATTAGACATGGTGGATTTTGATGTCATATTGGGGATGGGCTGGTTGTCCCCATACCATGCTATCCTAGATTGTCATGCCAAGGCTGTGACCTTGGCCTTGCCAGAATCACCCTGACTAGAGTGGAAAGGTACCTCAAGCCACTCCATTCGCACTGTTATTTCCTATGTTCAGGCTCGACACATGGTCTAGAAGGGGTGTCTAGCTTATCTGGCTTATGTTCGTGATTCAAGCGCAGAGGTTCCTTCTATTGAGCCAGTCCCTATTGTACGGGAGTTTCCTGAGGTTTTCCCTTCAGACCTGTAGGGCATGCCACCCGACAGGGATATTGATTTCTGTATTGATCTGGCACCGGGCACTCAGCCCATCTCTATTCCACCCTATCGTATGGCCCCGCCGGAGTTAAAAGACTTAAAAGATCAGTTGCAACACCTTCTTGAAAAGGGCTTTACCAGGCCCAGTGTTTCCCCCTAGGGAGCACCGGTGTTGTTTTTAAAGAAGAAAGATGGCTCGATTCGGATGTGTATTGATTATCGGCAATTGAACAAGGTGACAATAAAGAATAAGTATCCAATGTCGAGGATTGATGTTTTGTTTGACCAGCTCCAGGGAGCGAGGGTCTTCTCAAAGATAGACTTGAGGTCAGGCTACCATCAACTGAAGATCAGGGCGGCTGACATTCCTAAGATAGCCTTTCGCACTGGATATGGGCATTATGAGTTCTTGGTCATGTCCTTCGGGTTGACCAATGCCCCGGCATCATTCATGGAATTGATGAATCGGGTATTCAGGCCTTACTTAGATCTGTTCGTGATAGTCTTTATAGATGACATCCTGGTATACTCCCGCAGCCGGGAAGAGCACGAGCAGCACCTCAGAGTGGTTCTTCAGACTCTGAAGGATAATCAGCTATACACCAAATTTTCGAAATGTGAGTTTTGGTTGAGTTCGGTAGCATTTCTGGGTCACATTATATTAGTGAAGGTATTCAGGTGGACCTAAAGAAGATTGAGGCAGTCCAGAATTGGCCTCGACCAACTTCAGTGACTGAGATCCGGAGTTTCTTGGGGTTAGCAGGTTACTACCGTCGATTTGTAGAGGGGTTTTCTTCTATTGCAGCCCCGATGACCAGGTTGACCTAGAAGGGTGCCCAGTTCAAGTGGTCAGATGAGTGTGAGGCGAGCTTTTAAAAGCTGAAGACAGCTTAGACTACGGCACTGGTGTTAATTTTACCCACGGCTGCAGGGCCCTATACAGTTTACTGTGACGCATCTCGTACAAGGCTCAGAGCGGTATTGATGCAGGATGGTAAGGTTATTGCTTATGCTTCGAGACAGCTAAAAATACATGAGAAGAATTATCCAGTTCATGATCTTGAGTTAGCAGCAGTGGTTGATGCCCTAAAAATCTGGAGGCATTATCTATATCGTGTGACATGTGAGGTGTACACTAATCACAAAAGCCTACAATACCTGTTCAAGCAAAAGGAGTTGAATCTACGACAGCGAAGATGGTTAGATTTGCTGAAAGACTATGATGTTACTATCCTATACCACCCAGGTAAGGCTAATGTGGTGGCCGATGCATTAAGTAGAAAGTCTGCCAGCATGGGTAGTCTTGCATTCATTCCGGTCAGTCAGAGACCATTTGCTCTAGATGTCCATGCCTTAGCCAACCGGTTCGTGAGATTAGACATTTCTGAGCCTAGCAGGGTGTTAGCCTGCACGGTCGCTCGTTCTTCTCTATTAGAGCGTATCCATGAGAGGCAATTTGATGATCCTCATTTGCGTGATTTGAGAGATACAGTACAACGGGGAGGTGCCACAAAGGTAAATCTAGGTGATGATGGGGTATTGAGACTGCAGGGTCGAGTTTGTATTCCCAATGTCGAAGGGATTCGAGAGTTGATCTTAGCGGAGGACCACAGTTCGCGGTATTCTATTCACCCTGGCGCCGCGAAGATGTACCAAGACTTACGGCAGCACTATTGGTGGCGCAGGATGAAGAAAGATATCGTTGCGTATGTCGCTCGGTGTCTAAATTGTTAGCAGGTGAAATATGAGCACCAGAGGCCTGGTGGTGTATTCCAGAGGATTGAAATTCCCGAGTGGAAATGGGAGCGGATCACTATGGACTTCGTTACTGGACTTCCTTTGACTCGGAGGAAATTTGATGCTATTTGGGTCATTATTGATAGGCTGACCAAGTCGGCACACTTTATTCCAGTATCTGTCTCCTACTCGTCGGAGAGGTTAGCGGAGATTTACATCAGGGAGATTGTTCGACTTCATGGGGTGCCGGTATCTATTATCTCTAATCGGGGTACCCAGTTTACCTCGCGGTTCGGGAGAGCGGTCCAGCAGGAGTTAGGCACCCAGGTTCAGCTGAGTACAACTTTTCATCCTCAAATGGATGGTCAGTTCGAGAGGACTATTCAGATTCTATTAGACATGCTTCGAGCCCGTGTCATTGATTTCGGAGGATTGTGGGACTAGTTTCTGCCGTTAGCAGAGTTCGCCTACAATAACAGCTACCAGTCGAGCATTTAGATGGCCCCGTATGAGGCGTTGTATGGTAGGCGATGTCGATCTCCAGTGGGATGGTTTGAGCCGGGGGAGGATCGATTGTTGGGTACAGCCTTAGTTCAGGAGGCCTTGGATAAGGTCAAGACTATCCAGGAGAGATTGCATTCAGCTCAGTCCAGACAGAAAACTTATGCGGATCGTAAGGTTCGAGATGTAGATTTCATGGTTGGTGAGCAAGTATTGCTCCAAGTGTCGCCTATGAAGGGTGTGATGAGGTTCGGGAAGAAGGGCAAGCTCAGCCCTAGGTATATTGGTCTATTTGAGATTCTAGATCGAGTGGGAGGGGTGGCTTACAGACTAGCTTTGCTGCCTAGCTTATCAGCCGTGCATCCAGTTTTTCATGTATCTATGCTCCGGAGATACCACGACGATCCCACACATGTGTTAGACTTCAGTACTATCCAATTGGACAATGATCTATCCTACGAGGAGGAGCCGGTGGACATTTTAGACCGGTAGGTTCGACAGTTGAGGTCGAAGAGTTATCCTTCTGTGCGTGTTCAGTGGAGAGGTCAGCCTCCTGAGGCATCGACCTGGGAGTCCGAGTCTGATATGCGGAGCCGCTACCCATATTTGTTCCCCGACTCAGGTACTTCCTTCTCTTGTCCGTTCGAGGACAGATGGTTGTTTAGAGGTGGAGGATGTGATGACCCTTTGCTTTCCTCATTTGTTCTACACTTCTGAGGCCTTGCAAACCTCATTCTATGTTGCCTCGATTTATGTGCACGATCCGGGTGTGTATCCAGAAAGATTTTTGTGATAGAACGTATGAATTCTATGAGAAACTTGAAGAAAAATGATATTAACATTGATATAGTTGACTTCGGTCAACATTTTTGGTAAACGGACCCGTACCAGAGATCGGACGGTCCTGGAAGGTCCGTAGGAAAATATGGGACTCGGACATGCGTCCGGAGTCAAATTCTGAGGCCTAGAGCCCAAGTTATGGATGTTTCTGTGAAATTGTTTTTGCTGTAATTATTAAAGGAAAATGAATTAAATGACCATGGTATCGGGCTTGTATTTTGGTTCCGACGCCCGGTGCAAGTCTTAAATATTATATATATGTGCTTTCTGCAAAGTTTGGTGACATTGATGTCGTTTGATATGTTTTGGACCTTGAGTTCCAAGATTGAAAGTTTTGAAAACCAAAAGTATGAAAATCATGAACTTGAGGCTTGAATTGATGAAAACGATGTTATATTGGCGATGTGATCGCACAAGCAAGTCTGTAATATGTTTTTGATGTTGTGTACTTGTTTGGTATGGAGCCCCGAGGGCTCGTGTGAGTTTTGAGTAGGTCCCGAGAGGCTTTAGCCATAAATAATTTAGATGTTCAGTGCAGCAGGTCTCACGCGGCCGCACTACATTTCTGTGCGGTCCGCGTGGCTAGGTTCCGTAGGGTCGCGGTTGATCAGCGCGGCCGCACACCAAATGAGTGCGGTCCGCGTGGCCAGGTTCCGTGGGGTCGCGTTTGACCAGCACGACCGCGCACCAAAACAGTGCGATCCGCGCTGGGTAGGTTCAGAGGATGCGTATTCCTTCCCCTGTTGGCGCGGCCGCATGGCATTTTTGTGTGGTCCGCGCCTGCTTCCAATAATAGTTTACATAAGCCGAATTCTCAGCTACTTTTCACTTTTTTCAAAACCCAAAACTTAAGAGGCGATTTTTCAGGCAATTCTTCTTCTTCAAAACGATTGGTAAGTAACTTCCATTGTATTTTCCCTACTTTTTTAACATCTTTAAACATAAATTCAAATTCCAAACAAGGTTTTTAATGGGGAAATTGGGAGTTTAAAATAGAGCTAGGGTTTTCATGAATTGGGCAATTGGACCCCGAATTGAAGTCCGATTTTAAAACAAATCATATATTTGAACTCGTGGGGGAAAGGGTAACCAGATTTTGGTCCGAACCCCGAGTTCCGACCACGTGGGGCCAGGGGCATTTTGGAAAATTTTGGGTTAAACTTTGAGAAAACCATTTTTAAGCATTCAACCCAAGTTAATTAGTATTTATTAATATAATGAAATCAATTGTGATTAGATTCGAGCTAGTTGAGAGCGGAAATTCGGAGAAAAAACTATAATTGAAGGATAATTTGGACTTCAAGGCTAGAGATAAGTGTTTGTTCTATCCTAGCTTGAGGGAATAGGATTAAGTGCTATGTGCTATGTGATCGAGTGCGTTGTATGGTCTGTGGTGACGAGCATCCATACACTGTCGTCTTGCATGACCGTGAGTCATTGTTGATACTTGTTCTGAGACATATTGAAAGATAAATTGTTGAACCCTTGCCGGGTTGTAGAATTGTTATTGTTCTCCCTTGCCGAGACTTGTTGTGAAGTAAGATATTGATTTCCCTTACCGGGATTTTGTTGTGATGATTATTGTGTCCCTTGGCGGGACGGTTGATGATTCATTATTTTCTTTCTCTGCCCTTAACTGTGATTGTTATTTGGGTGAGGAAGAGTGATAATGCACGAATGGTGATGTCGTGCTTTGATTTATTGATTATGCACGAAGGTTAATGTCGTGCCTTGTTATTGATTATGCACGAAGGTTAATGTCGTGTTCTGTTATTGATTATGCACGAAGGATTATGCCGTGCCTTGTTATTGAACCATGTACGAAGGATCATGCCGTACCATGGATGTGAGGATCAGAGTAAAGGCACGAAGGGTGATGCCGTGCACTTTGTTTGTTTATTTGGTGAGGATGAGAGTAAAAGCACGAAGGGTGATGCCGTGCACTTTATTTGTTTATTTGGTGAGGATGGGAGTAAAAGCACGAAGGGTGATGTCTTGCAACTATTTGCTATTCCTTGACTTGATATTACATGTCTCTCCTTATATTTTGTTTTTCCTTGTTGATTTAATAACTGTTGTTAACTGTTGAGTTTCTTCTGATATATTCCTTGTTGTGTTGTCACTTGATTATTTCTCGTTATCTTGTGGTGTACATATATATATATATATAGAACTGCACAGGTTTATGTGGGTGTGTGGTCCTAGGCTTGTCACTACCTCGCCGGGATAGGCCAGGCACTTACCAGCACATGGGGTCGGATTGTGCTGATACTGCACTTCTGTGCGTTTTGCTCAGGTCCAGGTTTCGATCAGGAGCAGTAGCAGTAGATCTTTGGCGTGGGAGTTGAGCACATTGACACCGAGGTAGCTTGCAGGCGTCTGCAGGCTCGACGTCTCTTCTTTTTACTTATGTTATTAACTGTAGTCTTTTTGTTCCGAGACAAACAGATTATGTTATATTTCTTCCGGACCTTTTTGTGTAGTATTCATGTAGTAGTTCGTGAGTTGGTGACTCCACGTCTTGGGTAGAGGATTTCAGTATTGTTTTACCTTGAAACCGCTTATTTCTATTTTTATAAAGTCTTCTGCACCTATTTAATTAAGGTTATGAGTTTGATTGCTAAAAACAGGATAGTGTGAATAAAGTGACATGCCTAGCTACCACGAGTAGGCGCCATCACGATCCCGATGTTGGGGGAAAATCCGGGTTGTGACAATTTGCTTTTGATTGGTAAAGAAAATTTCATGAAAGAAAATATGATATGGAAAGATAATTTTCTCTCTTACACTTAAGATGATACCGTGAAGATGCACTACATTGAAGCTGGTATTTGAGCAATACAACAGTAAATATGAAATATCTTACTGTATCTTGTAATTATCGACCAATATGGTCTTCTATTAGAATAGATGTATGTAAAAATTGGGGTGATATATTTTTGATTATTCTTAAAATAACTCCACCCCCTCTCGGCTCTTACCACCAAGGTAAATAAGCAAAACCAAGATGGCATATTGTGCGTAGTTTAGAGTTTGGTAACGTTGCATTAATGATGTTGTAAGCCTGAAACGTTGTGAACCATTTTTTTCAAGTATATCATAATCTGTAATAGTATTTTCACATAGTTTAATTTAGAAGTAATTCTGAAATAGGCTTAAAGTCTTTGACACTCAGATGAGCCCAATCACATCGTGCTTGTGGAAAAGTGACCTACTTTAAGTTGTCATATCTTTCTTTTAAGCCATTCCACAAAATAAGTGGATATTTGACTGTGAGATATTCAATTTTCAACCCTTCATCAAGGTGACAGCGCAAGAAAATTAAGGCCTTAGCACAGTCTTGGGTGGATGCTTTATTTCTGTCTTTAATGGCGTCTCCAAGACCCATTGCATCTAAGTGGATTTCAGCATCTAACACCCATGTCATATAGTTCTTGCCCGAAATTTCAAGGGCAACGAACTTTCTTTTCATAATGTCAGTCATAATTAAAAAGAGGAGAAAATTTACCTTAATCTTCTCAAAGAGCTTCTTGAGACGGTGGAGTCTCGTGCAGATAACATGTTATAAAATAATAAAAGAACAAGAGGAATATTGCAGAGAAAGAGAGAGGAAATTCTTGTTGAATTTTGGGATGGTTTACAATGGGGTAAGACCCCTCTATTTATAGGAGAAATATGACTTAGTCACAAAGTAAAACTCTCCACAAGATAGACATTCACTCTAAATAGAATTCTATTCATAACAAAAATATTTTTTTTTGAAAGATTTGGACTTCTCCCGATGATGGTTCTCCTAGACAGTATTCTTGAGCGATTAAAGTCTAAAAAAAAGCACACACAAAATAAAAATATATTTTTTTAGCTTTATTTAGGTAGTAATAATCTCACATGGTTTTTCTTTGTGCCTTGGTTCTTTTCCTTGGGATGTATTTTGAACCAGGTAGTTTTTTCTTTAGAGTAGTTTAGGGAATAAAATGGAGGAAGAAAGATGAGATAAACCTAGGCGCCCTTGACTTGTTTGATAGTATCACATTTACTCTTTGGCATGTGTAGTATCTTCCCTATGATTTGAATATATTAATGATGCCTTGCTTACTTGGATAGCATGTTTTGTGGCGCCTATGTCTCATTTTATTGACTTATGTTCACTTTGTGCTTAATGTTTAATATCATGTGACTCCACGAATACTTGCATTTGTTTGAGAGTCAATTGGGATCGTCCTTAGTAAGTCATGTGCCGTGTGTGGTGAGTTTTTTTTTGTAGTTCATGTATTGTAGTTGTGTCAAGAACTTGCCCGGTTTGTGAGTTAAAGCGAAATTTTAGGTGATATCTGGGTTGAAACATGATATTAGGCTTTCTTGATCTTTTTGAGCTTAATTGCTTACTATAAATAAAATCCCTAGTCAAACCTTTTGAGCCTATAGAATTTTATTTCGCACCCACATTACAAGCCTATACCCTTATTATTCTTAGTTTATATTGTTTTGATCTCTTTTCCTTTTAGATCACTTTAATTGTGAGCTTAACGCTAAAAGAAGTAAGAAGGAACTAGTGTGGGGTGACTTTTTAGTGGAACCAACAAAGGAAAGAAATGTGCACTTGTTTTTTTTAAAATAATACACTACTAGCGGAAATTGAAAAAAGGGAATAATATAGAAAAAATAGAGTTGAATGCATTGCTGTCTTGTTCTTGATAGTGGGTATGGATTAATTTAATGATTAAAGAAGAAGGGAGATTGTTTGTGAAAGTGAAGTAGATTGAAGAATTTGCGCTTAAAATTGATTATGTGATGTGTTAAAGTGCTTAGGAGGGTTAGTCACTATTCCTATATATATATTCTACCCGTCCCTTACCACACTTTACAACCATGAAAAAGACCTAACTGATTTTAGATCGAGCAAGCCTACATTAGTAGAGATTTACATTAAGGGCTAGCCTATGGTACCAATTACATGCATGTGACTTCTTTTCTGAGGGTGAGCGATATTTTTTTTGATATATATGAGTCCTTAAAAATATATTTGATCATGATATTCGAATGTGTGGATTCAACTTACTCTCTTGCCTTGGTTGTGAGGGCACATGGTTTCTCGAAGGATATGTAATATTATTAGACTTCTCTAGAATATTGAGTGTTCAAGCCATGAGTGCATTGTGACATTGAGTCGGTTTTTGAGGCTAGGATTATTGTGATCATATTATCTTTGTTGAATATTTTTGAAGAATGACATAAGTAAAGGGAAGTGTATGGTGATTGCATATGCTAGAGTTTAATTGTTGCTATCAACCATAATCTTTGATGTAGTGTGCTTCAAAAATGTTAATTGCTCATAGGTAGAATAATTTTTTGGTTGACTCGAGGACGAGCAACATTTAAGTGTGGGTGCAGATGATAGAATATAATTACATATTTTAGTGGGTTATTACACTCTAATTTACTGTACTTTAATTGAGTTTGAGCTTTGATCGCTAGTATTTTGTACTAATGGTGTGTTTTATGCCTTGTAGGAGTGATTCCGAGCTATGTAATGTTATAGAATGAATTCAAGTGATTTGGAGCTTTGAAGTCTGAGTAAAAGCCCAAGGAATTAAGTCGGGATCGTATTCGGGGGTCAACGAATGATAAAATAATAAAACTAAGACTCGATGAGGTATATTCCGCACAATCTAGTAAATTAACATAACTTTTTTCTCAGAACTCCATTTTGGCTGCAAAATATATGGTTGAAATGTTAATGCAACGGGCTACAACTTTTATATATTACATTTTTTTTAAAATTCCCAATAGAACGGGGCGAAAAAGCACAAGATTTGAGCCATAATGAACGAAATCGGGAAAAAGGCCAGTTGCGCGCCACAGATAGCGCCTGGTGACGCCTGTGGCGCCAATAATAGTATGCACAAATATTTGGGCGATATGGAGGGCGCCTGGCATCGGGCTGGGCGTCAGTGACGTGAAATGCATCCTATTTCGCCTGGGACAAGTTATTTCGGTCCTAGAACTACCTAACATGTATAAAAGCAAAACTAAACCCATTTTTGGCGGGGAGGATGCCACTTTTGAGGAGATATAACATACTTTGCAGGGGAATTCACGTGAGGGAACACACACCACGCTTGGAGGAGGCTTCAAACTAGTTTTCCTTCTCTTCTCTTCCTTTAATTTTATTGTTTATTAGTGCTAGAGTTTTAACGTTGTGGTGTGAAGCTTGAATTGTTCTTATTATTTTATCATATTGGTTTATTTATTCAATCTTGTGCTTAATTGTTTGATTGCTTGATCACAAATTAAATACTATCTACGAATCTAGGATTGAACTCGGGAGATGGACTTCTAGATGGCATATAAGATTGAGTAGAGCAAGATCTTAACTCTTAGGGGGGAGCGGATTTGTTGTTAGGATAGGAATATACCTAATCGCCTTGTTTGGTTATTATACGAGAATTATAAATGCGTTCTTGTTAGTCCTAATTCCATAGGAATATAGGTGTTAGGTTAGCTTGAATAGGCGAGTTGTACTTCGGGAGAAGGCTATGAGCAATATTAACCTCGTCAACCAATAAATCAGATAAACTAATGAGATGATTTAAGTTGAAAACTCAATGGGATACTTAGCTAACCCACAACTCTAGAATATTCACTCACATTGAATTCGTCTCTATAATTCACTGACTTATTTTCTTTAATCTCTTAGTTTTTTACTCTAGATTAATATTTTGTTAAATATTAATACTTTAGAATTCGCTTGAATAGATTAATTGTTTGGTTTAATTTTGTTAACAGTTAATCACAAGTCCAAGTAGGTACGATAACTAGACTTACAATCCTATATTACTAATCGACCACGTATACGTGTGCGTTTGGGAGCAGCAATTTATTTCACCTCAATTTGAATATTTTAAAAGCCAACTAGATCGAGTATGTAACCGTAACTTTCACGGATCTTGCGGAATGCCTAACACCCTCTCCCCGAGTAAAATAAGTCAACTTACCTGGAACTCTGGTGCTGACTTACACTACCAGAAAATGTGCCTATTGGAACAGTTATTTTAGCAACGGTTCACAAACCGTTGCCGTAGAACATGTATGGTAACGGTTATAACCGTTACAGTAGTATTTAGGTGATATTAGCACACTTTAACTATAGAACCGTTACAATTGTAAAATAACCGTTGCCATAGATGCATCTGGCGCAACGGTTATCTGAACCGTCCCAATAAATCTATCTATGGGAACACTTAAGTTGTATAAATTTCTATTGGAACGGTTATTTTTTCTCCCTTATTTTTCCTCCTAAATTTTATTACACCCGCCAAAACAATCCCTATTCTTTTTATTTTTTAATTTTTAATAATTTTAATAATACATATAAAATAAAAAAGCTTTTTTGTCACTTAATTTCCCCATAACCGGATATAGGCGATACCCCCAAATATTACCGAGCCATCTTCTTCTTCACTGCGATATAGGCGATACCCCCAAATTTCTCACTATCAAAATCTTCTTCTTCTTCTTTGATGACCTAGGTCATCTTCTTCTTCACTGCAATATAGGCGATACCCCCATATCTCTCTCTCTCTGATGACATAGGGTTCATTGTTTTTGTAAATATTTGAACAAATTGGGTTTGGGGTTTTATTCTAATTGGTGTCGAGAAGTTGTGGTTGAAGCTTGGATTCATTTGTTTGGTGTCAACAATCAAATTTTTGGTGTTAAAGCTCGAAGAACAGCTTCAAATTTCTGGAGTTTAGTGCCTGAAGCTCTTGCGTAGCGTATGCACTCCTCGACGCATCAGATATTCTTTCTCTACGCTTAAACTTGTGTCATTTTATCGATTTTGATGCGTATGAGTTTGTTTGGGGGTTCCATCCCGTTGGGTTGTGGCTGTATTATGTGTATATACAGAGTTTTCTTTGTATGTATCTTATCGAGGATTGTAAAATTTGTCAGATATTCCAAGGAGTAGACTTTGAGACATAGGGATAGCATGTAATACTGTATATATTTTTTACCTCTTGACAAAATTGTTAAGTTACTATTTCCACTCCACACGTTAAAAGCCTATTATCTTCTCAGAAATTCCATGTTTTTTTTTAACTTATGAAAAACAGATAGTTGAATTTAGTCAATAACTCAAAGCTGCAGTGATTCATGGCGATAATTAACCATTTGAGTTCGAAAAATGATACGAGTAAGACTGAACTTCATTACTATTATTTGGGATAATCGATTTGAATCTGTGAATTCGACTCACGTTGTGTAAGCCTGATTATTTAGTATTGAACTGCATTCGCAGTTTCACTTGAGGCTGCTAGTGTGTGGAGAGCACCTTGCATCAGATATAGTGCTCTCTTATTGTCATGTCATGTAGCTTGGTTTCTTGTACGCTAGTTTGAAGCAGAAAATTAGAGATATGTTTCAGCAGATTCAGTACTGATCTGGCTTTTTTAACAACTTTTGACGTTACAGGAGGTATCTAAGATAAGGTTGCAGTCTAAAGTTGTTAAAAAAGCCATTTCATCTGAGGAGGTATCTAACAAATTATATTCAACTGCCGTTCATAATTAATAATCTTTTTTCTAAAGTTTCTAAAGTTGAACTAGTAATATGGAAAATAAAGGTATATACTAGTAAATTATACATGTACTTCTCAATAATAAGTGGAACTAGTAATATGGAAAATAAAGGTTAGCAACTTGATACAACATGTTAGATTATATTGTAAATGTATATAAATTAAATCTTCATCGATATAAAAATGTAAGGCTAGACCACTTACCACATTGTCCTTGATCCTTAATTGGTGTGACTGCACCTTTTATTCTCCAATCCATAGTTGTTTGAACTGCTGTCACATTTTCATATCTGAATGAGGTAATTTTTGGTTCACAAAATGGAATCTTCAAACCATTTCAAGCTGCTCTAAATTCTTCATTAGTTAAATTTGCAAATGCATTGATTCCCAACTTATAAGGCTGGTTTGCTGCATTATTAAAAGCTTCAATTCGCTCTACATTCTCCTTGAATATCTTGAATCAACTATATTTTTTAGCATTGTTTTTGTATACATGTCCAAATTTAATCATCCATTGCTCATATTTTAGCATCATGGGTTCATCAGCAAGTGTTCTTGTTGTAGTTTTAGAAGCCCATATTCAAAGAATTGCCAAAAGAAGAAATAAGAACTTCATATTAAAGAAATTCTTTATAAAGAAGACAATTGTAAGCTGTAGATAATGGTGTATATATTCCTTTGGAGATACTGGTATATATAGATTCTTGAATTTGTATTTGCCACTAGTTGAATGATCTTCCATGAGATGTATTAGTATGAAAATAGCAGTAGTTTTTCTCAGTTTGTCGTGCCAAATATTGTGATTTGGACTAGCTATATCTTTGCCGCATATGCTTGTTTGTATAGTAATTTTACTCCCAACAGTAAAAGATTCATAATTTGTTAGATACCTCCTTAGATAATATTTAACTTGACAGAAACGTTTCTAAAGTTGTTAAAAAAGCCATTCATAATTAATAATCTTTTTTCTTTTACCATTTCATCTCTTTGTTCTACAACTATGGGTATTAAGAGCACATGCAGGTGGACTTGTCATCTCTAACTGAGATCTCCCATATAACCAATAAGAGTAATGAATTAGACCAATATTAACTCTAACTTTGAATGTTCCTCTAATATTATAAACAACTATGTTGCTTAGGACATGCTTTTGGAGTTTAAATGCTGATATTGGTGGCAAATAAACCAAGCTAGATATCATATGAACTGGTACTAGCCGTGTTTGACGTCGTCTCTGAGTGAAAGGCTAAGTATTTTTGGCTAATAACATGAGAAATGATAATGTTGCACACATAAGTAAAATAAGATGGTTGCCAGAGGAGTCTTATGCAATATGAAGATACATATAAGGTCTACGAACACACTACCCTACCCAGAACTCAGGTAGGGGTTATAAGGTCTACGAACACACTACCCTCCCTAGAACCCCACTAGTAGAATTTATGAGGTTTGTCATTGTTGTTGTTAGCTAGTTCTTTGTTACTACTAATTCGTCCATTTTATCGTATAGGTATCTATGGATAATGATGATAAAAGTTGGATGAATCTCCTAAGATGTACGGATGAGTATATCCGTGGAGTGAATGATTTACTTGATAAGGCATTTGAGCGAGCCACCCAAGGAAATGAAATATTATGCCCTTCCAAAAAGTGCATGAATCGCTATTGGTATTATAGAAATGTGGTTGAGGATCATTTGGTTGTTCATGGATTTGTTGATGGTTATACCAAATGGGTTTTCCACGTGGAAGGATTTTCCTCGAGAAGTGCACCTCATGCAAGCAATAATGATGAAGGTTCTACCATGCGTGACGATATTGATGGACTACTGCATGATACATTTATAAATATAGATGGTGAGGTAGGGGTGAAGAAGGAGTTGGGGAAAGACTATTTGAAGATGCGAAGAAGTTTTTCAAATTGTTGAAGGAAGGAAAACACGAGTTATATCCGGGGTGTGAAAATTTTAGTAAACTAAGTTTCACTATTCGATTGTACTTGCTTAAATCCTTGCATTGGTTGAGCAATGTGTCTTTCTTCGATTTGTTAGAGTTGATAAAAGAGGCATTTCCCTTTGCTCAAGTACCTGAATCTTTCAACAAGGCTAGAAACATGATAACAGAGTTGGGTCTTCATTACGAAAAAATGCATGCATGCCCTAATGATTACATGTTATTTTGGAAAGAAAATGCGAATGTCGAGAATTGCTCTATTTGTGGGTTTTCAAGGTGGAAGAGTGCTAGTCCTTTGACTAAAGTAAGCTCTAAAATCCCTGCAAAGGTTTTAAGGTACTTTCCTTTAAAGACTAGGCTTCAGAGGATATTCATGTGTCCTAAAACGGCTGCTGCAATGAGATGGCATGCTAATGAACGACCCAATGATGGGAACATAAGACATCCTGCTGATGGGGAAGCTTGGAAGGCTTATGATTCTTTGCATCCAAACTTCTCTAGAGATGCTAGGAATGTTAGATTGGATCTTTCAAGTGATGGTTTCTACCCGTTTCGGACGATGAGCATTTCTCATAGCACGTGGCCTATTATGTTAATGAACTATAATCTATCACCATGGATTTGCATGAAGCCGGAGTATATAATGTTGTCTATGATCATTCCAGGTCCATCATCTCCAGGCAATGATATAGATGTGTACCTACGACCATTAATTGAAGAATTGAAGGAACTATGGGAAACTGGGATAGACACATTTGATGCTAAAACCAACCAAACTTTCCGAATGCGTGCTGCCTTAATGTGGACAGTTAGTGACTTTCCAGCATTAGCAATGCTTTCACGATGGAGCACTAAGGGGAGATTGGCATGCCCCACTTGCAATTATGATACATGTTCTCAATATCTCAAAAATAGTCATAAGATGTGTTACTTGGGCCATCGAAGATTTTTGCCTCATGATCATCTATTCTGACGAGATAAAAAGTCTTTTGATGGTCTGGAGGATCATAGACCTGCACCTGCTCCATTGTCGGGTGAAGAAGTGTTTGAAAAGCTGCTTGAATTCAACAATATCTTTGGAAAGAGAGCTAAAAAGGCCTCGGAGTGATAATGGTCTGTGGAGAAAGAGATCCATTTTTTTGAATTGCCATATTGGGTGCATAACAAATTGAGGCACAATCTTGATGTGATGCACATCGAAAAAAATATATGTGATAGTTTGCTTGGGACATTATTAGAAATAGATGGAAAATCAAAGGATCATGAAAAATCTCGCTATGACTTACAAGAAATGGGGATAAGAAAGGAGATGCAACCAAGAATAAATAATAATGGAACTATAAGTTTGGCTAAATCTTGTTTCTACATGGAACCAAAACAGAAAAGTTTGTTTTGTACTGTCATGAAAAATGCTAAATTACCAAAAGGGTGTGCTTCGAATATTTCAGAAAGCGTGCACGTGAAGGAGATGAAAATATCAAGGTACAAGAGTCATGACGCCCATTTTATAATGCATTACTTGCTACAGGCTGCTGTTAGAAAAGTGTTGCCCAAGAATGTTTCATTGGCCTTGATTAGGTTGGGAAATTTCTTTAGAGCTATATGTAGTAAGGTCATAAGGCGAAGAGATCTTGAAATAATGCAGTCTGAAATTGTTGAAATAACATGTGAGCTTGAAAATATTTTCCATCCAACATTTTTTGACATAATGCCACATTTGCCTATTCATTTAGTGGATGAAATTAAGCTTGGGGGTCCGGCTCATCTTCGTTGGATGTATCCCATTGAGAGGAACCTATGTAAGTACAAGGCCTTTGTACGTAATCGATATGCTCCAGAAGTGTTAATAGCAGAGGGGTTTTTGGCGGATGAGTGCTTGAATTTTTGTTCGAGATATCTACATGATGGCGTGAAGACAAAATTTAGTAGGTACCGAACTGTGGATGATGAGTGCTCTCAAAATTTGTCACCTATATTCCCTAATATAGGCCATCCAGTTAGAAGTAAGAAACAAAATACTTTTCTCATGGATTCACAGTTATGCTTTGAAGCACATCGATATGCTATGTTCAATACTGGAGATGAACAAATGAAAAAGTTTATCGAGTAAGATAAATTATATTATTATTTATTTATTTTTTATATAATATTTTCTTTATTATATGATTAAATTGGAAATGTTATTGATTGCAGGGAACATAAGAATTTAATTGTTAATCATAGTAGATCAAATGCATGGGTAAGAGCGAGGGGTCATAGTCAGGAATTCAGCAATTGGTTTAAAGAAAAAGTTAAAAATATTGTATTTCTAGATTATTTAAGATGGCTAGGCAAAGGACCTAATATTGTCACGACCCTAGTTCACCAATCGTGAACATGTCATGACGGCACCCAGTCCCCACGACTAGGTAAGCCTAACACGTTGCGGAATATACCAGTTTATGAACATTAAATAAGAAATAGTGGAAAACGATATAAATAGGAATGTAATTCGTGCCGCTTGGCACATACACCCGTCAAACACACTGTATAAAACACCACCAAGACCCGGAATCCCACGGGCAACACAGACTAAAGAGAGTATACAACTATGGTTCTATGTGTAAAGAGTATCTAACAACGAAATGAAGGAAATCATCTACTAATACTATCAGAATAGAAAGAGGGCCTCCGGATCCGCGAACGTAGCAGATCATACCTCGAGTTCTCCCAAAGTGCTGCTGAATTACCTAGTATGAGCCTGTCCTGATGTACCTGGATTTGCACAACAAAAGTGTGCAGAAGAGTAACATGAGTACACCACGGCGGTACTCGGTAAGTGCCAAGCCTAACCTCGATGGAGTAGTGACGAGGAAGGTCAAGGCCCTACTGAGAGAACAATAATAAAAATGATAATAACAATAATAAGCAGTTTAAACGATAATAATTCCGAAATAACAACAATAAAATGATTACCGCAACCGTCTACAATTAACTAACAACAAGTAACAAACTCAATTAATAAGTCCAGGACCTGTGGGAATTGAACCCACCGTCCCATCAACAGTAACACCTGGGTCTCCGGGAATCGAACCCGCAGCCCATGTCTCAACAAATCTCAGGATCTCCGAGAATCGAACCCGCAGTCCACATCTCAGTAATATATCAATAGCTCAGGATCTCCGGGAATCGAACCCGCAGTCCCTACCAATAACTCAGGATCTCCGGGAATCGAACCCGCAGTCCCTACCAATAACTCAGGATCTCCGGGAATCGAACCCGCAGTCCCTACCAATAACTCAGGATCTCCGAGAATCGAACCCGCAGTCCCTACCAATAACTCAGGATCTCCGGGAATCGAACCCGCAGTCCCTACCAATAACTCAGGATCTCCGGGAATCGAACCGGCAGCCCCTACCAATAACTCAGGATCTCCAGGAATTGAACCCGCAGTCCACCAACACATCAAATAAAGAAAACACACAGGGAGAGTATAATATGTTTAATTACAACTTCACCGAAGGTAGTGCCAACAATTTATCAAGAATTTCAAGTAGGTCAACTAGGCAATTAAACATGTTGAATCCTAGCTAATCATACTTTTCTAACTAATACCGGGTAAAAGTAACGCTTATATCGGCTAAGAGCAGGAATATCACTAATCGGACAATTCAAGTAAAGTGTGTGTTACAACAACTAGCGCATGTAAACGCATGTCACCTCGCGTACAAGGCATTTAAACTATCACATAATATCCTAGGGGTCAAAGTTCCCCCACACGAGGTTAGACAAGCCCCTTACCTCGACTCCGGTACAAAACCGCTAAGAGACAACTCTCTTGCCGCGAATGTTGGCCTCCACAGGTGTAGTATCTGATAAAAATTAATAGAATCACATCAAAATAGGCCAATTGGGCATTACCCAATCAAAACAATCGAATTACACCAAAACCGCAAAGTTGCCAAAACCCGACTTTCGGTACGCTTCTCGAATAATTACGAAAGTTACATTTTCGGATTCCTTATCTCAACACGAGTCTAACCATACCAAGAACACCCAAATCGGACCACAAATGGCCCATCGAATCCTTGATTATATCCAAGAGGGTTTTCTACCCTTTTTAACAAAAATTCTCAAATTAAAGACTAAAACTTGCAATAGATTCGAGTTATCCAACCAAAATTGAGTTAAGAGTACTTACCCTTTTGATTTCTCCAAAAATCTCCCGAAACATCGCCTTAACCGAGCTCCAAATCGTCAAAAATGGCAAATGGGACGAAGTTTGAACTTTATTCCGCTGCCCAGGTATTTGTTCTTCGCGTTCGCGGTCCGTCTATCGCGTTCGCGAAGAACAATCTCCCAAAAATACATGTTCCAACTTTGCTCGGAGAGCCTCTATTGCAATGGTCATAACTTTTGACACACAACTCCAGATGACTATTATAATATATTTCTGGAAACTAGATTCAAAGAGCTACAACTTTCGTTTTTGAACCACCTCAAAATTCCTTGTAGCTAAAACGATATGAGCTTCCGAAGTAGGACTTGTGCGACAGAAAATCCTTCTTCGCGAACGCGAGGAACTGTTCGCGAACGCGAAGAATAAAGTCTCTGATGGAAAATCCTTCTTCGCGAACGCGATACCTTCATCACGAACGCGAAGAACAAAGTCTTAGAGGCCAAATTCTTCTTTGCGAATGCGATAGGACCCTCGCGAACGCGAAGAACAATATCAGATACCAGAACAGCAGTCCAAAAACTTCCAAAAATGACCCGTTGGGCATCCGAAATCATCCCGAGGCCCCCGGGACCCCAGCGAAAGCCACCAACATACTCCAAAACATGATACGAACTTGTTCAAATCATAAAAACACCATCCTAAACATCAAAATCACCAATTACACACTGATTCAAGCCTAAGTTTCTTCAAAACTTCCGAAACTAACATTCGATCCAAAACCCGATCAAACGACGTCCAAATGACCTGAAAATTTGCGGACATATCCAAAATCACATAACGAAGCTACAAAAATTGTCGGAATTCCATTCCGACCCCCAGATCAAAATCTCACCTATCGTACGGATTCGCAAAAATTTCAAACTTCGGCATTTCAAGCCTAATTGAGCTACGGACCTCAAAAATACATTTCGATCGCGCTCCCAACCCCGAAATCACCTAACGAAGCTAATGGAACCATCGGATTTCCGTTCCGAGGTCGTCTTAACACTGTTCCGGCTACGGGCCATTTTTTCAATTATAAGGCTTCTATTTAGGGACTAAGTGTCCCAAACGCTCCAAATTTCAAACCGACTCTCCTGGCAAATCACCATAGCAGGAATGAACTTAGGGGAACAGTTAAATTGAGGATTGGGGCAAAATTTTCTAAAATGACCGGCCGGGTCGTTACAAATATGGTAGCCAAAAGATACACGGGATATTTTATTAATGGATACCGATTTCATACTAAAGAATGGGATTCCCGAGGCAAGACTCAAAATAGTGGAGTGACTTTATCGGCAACAACAGATAGTTTTGCTTGTGCTAGGGACCAAAATCCCATCGATTGAGAGGTTATCTATTATGGGGCAATTAAGGATATCATTGAGATTGATTGTGTGGGTTCTTTTGGTGTTGTACTGTTTAGATGTAATTGGTTTCGTAATGAAATAGATGATTATGGGTTAACTCAGGTGTACTTCAATAGATTATATAGTACAGATGACCCTTTTGTGTTGGCATCACAAGTTTATCAAGTTTTTTATATGGAGGATCCAATTGAGAAAGATGTTTATTATGCACGGAGTAAAGTACCTGTTGATTTGTATGATCTGGAGGAAGAGAATTGTCCCAATATTGGAGACACATTTTGGCGGGAACCTAATAATGATAGTGGTTCCTCATCTAGATTGCTTGATGATGACATTAGATGGTCAAGAGAAGATGTACCAGTTGATATCATTGATATTCCATCTAATGTACAAAATTCACATGATGAAATTGTGGAAACATCAGAGGAGGAGGATGGGTTTGATAATACTGATTGGGACTGGATGGAAGCAGATGATTAAATAACAAAATTATGAAATTCTTTTAAGTTAATTATTTTTTGAGTGAGTGATAATGGCTTTTTTGTTTATAAATATTTTATGATTATTTTTATTTACATCCTTTAGAATATTATTCTGACATGCTTCAATTTTGCAGGATTTGAGAGAGATTTCGGATACTTTTGCTCGGTTGTTGAGGCCCGTCCCTTCTCCCACGTCCTCTTTGGTTTAGTTGGTAATTTCTATCCGCTTTGCTTTATGCCTGTGGTTCAAACATATTAACATTTTGGTGCACTAGAATAAACAAAAATGCTTTGTTTTATAAACCGAAAGGCACAAAGATTTTTATTAAAAACCGAAAAGCACAAAGATTGTGCTGTATATTACATCCCAAAAGAACCATTCACTATGTATGCAGTAAATGTATGAACTGAAACAGGGTCTCAGCTTCATTTACAATTTCTGAATTACACCAAAGGAAATTAAAAGGAAGCTATCAGTTTTTATCTTCAACCTAGAGCTGGTTGTTCCTTCAAAAAATCTCCTCTTTCTTTTCTCTACATATGCACCACCAAATACATGCTGGAATGGTGTCCATACTGCTCTTCACTTTTCATTGCTTTAGGCAAACCTTTTCTTCTCCAGCTTCACAAAACTTGTGTTGCAGGTGATTTTTGAGTCCCCATCTGTCTTTTGTTGTCATTTTTTGTAAAAAGTTGCATTGCTGCCCTTTCGAAACATTCAAATCAGTTGTTCCCCAGTTCTCAATTTTGAAGTCTGCATGCTTCTTAATACCCCCAGGTCCTTGTAAATCTTCAAACGTCCCAAACTCATATTTGTGAACTTATTTTCTGACTTTGTTTCTTGTTGGAATCTCATTCTGGTTTTCTTCATAATTGCCTTTGTGGGTGATCCATTTTCCAATTTGTAGTATCAGGAACTGGCCATAGTTTGTTGGTAGTGACTTTTGGTTCCGACATTTTAAATATTAGACTTAGATGCGATTCTTTTAGTACTATTTACTAAAAAAATAATTAAGGTGCTCTTGATGATATATTTGACAAGGACTGTTTTGTAGATTGATAAACTTAGTGTTTGAAATGGCTTGTCGATCTACTATATTTCGCTACATCCACATGAATTAATGAAGAGACATTATATAACTTGATGGAACAGGATCAGAGATCAAATTTGTTCTTTATATTCTGACAAGTGCAATAACTCCTGAGCAAATGTGTCTCTCGCGATGGTACAACTGTTATTTGGGTTGTGGTAAGTGGGAGAACAATCTGGATGTCCCATTCATTCTAGTAAGAAACTGCTCCCTGCTTCATTCTTTACATCCTACTAGCTGAATTGAGCATTAAACTCAGTCTTCAATCCAGTCTCCAAAGCATGGAAAGAGAAGCAACCATGGAAAAAAAAAAGCTTCACTGTATGTTCCTCCAGTCAACAAATACTTGTGAAAATTATGTAAACCATTGAACCACCACAACTTTTGTAGACATTTTTAAGAGGTTCACTATAGTAGTACAACTGGGGGCCAAGGTGCTAAGTAATAAATTAATGCAAATGTGTAAGCTACAAAATTTTAACATCTGCACATGTTCTTTTGGGATATCAGTTGATATCTGGGTGTGAATTAGTTATAAAGATTGCAACCCCTCACATTAAAAATAATGAGCAGTGGATTAAAGGAGGAGACCTACAGTTGGTAGTTACAAAAGTTATGATGAAAAGAAGTGTTCTGTGTGGTCAAACTTCTCTCAGGCCATTCCATTCGATTTCTAGAAAGGATTACTAATCCTCAACATCAGGAGGAATCCTTCATTGTGCTTGTGAGTGGTTGTGAATGACTGATTCCCTAAAAGCATGTCATGGTCATGGAAGAGTAGCAGAAAATAGGCACCAGAAAATGACTATGAACCCAAATCCCAAATGCAAAATGTCATCCATATATGGTTGCATCTATAGCACAAGTTCCATGTTCTCTACTAGACATGCAGGCAATTAATGCAAACAAAAAAGTTGAGATATTTATAAAATTGCTTTGAGCATAAGTTTGTCCTGAATATTATGATAGTGAATAGGTTCTTTTAACATTGCTATGCAGAGGTAACAATGTTTCAATACATGTCTCTATCCTTTTTCCCATTTCTTGACCTTGGAGTTTGGTACAAAGTTCTTTGCTTTTTGTTCTATGCAGTAAAACTGGAGTTTTACTTTTGTAGGAACTCAAGCATTTACTGTGAGTTGAGATATAGCTTGTTATATTGAGGATTTATTGTTTGTCTGAATTCATTAGCAGAATCGTGAGTTTCTTACTAAGTTTGTTCTTTCCTTATTCAGCAGGTTTGTGCTCTTCCACGAGGTCTAAAATCTAAACACCTAGAACCTGTTAAGAACCTTGAACTCTTGAACATGGTAGGATGTGGATCTAACAAAATCAGTTGGTTTTGCTGACTACGTTAAAGCATAACTCTATCCTGCTGTAGCATTGTCAGTAATATCATGTCTGATATTGTTAAAGCGTGGTCCTATTTGGTTGAACTGGCTTGGACTCAGAAGTCTGGTGTTTACTTCTGCCTCCCTGTATCTGCTTTTTTCGATAGTGTCACCTGAAGAATAATCTTTAGCAGCAGCCAAATCAAGGGGTGTCTGCTAACGACAATAAAATGACTAGCCTGCTGTTCAATTTGCTCCTCTATTATTGCGAAAGAAAGATCCAGTTTGGTTGAAATTGCTTGAAGTCAGAGGTGTCAGGCATTGATCCGCTAATAATTAACTTTCTGCCCTCTGATAATAACTGCCATTTGTTGTCACGACCCGAAACCCGGTCGTGATGGCGCCCAACAATCAAGCTAGGCTAGCCAGACCAACAATTTAATCATCACAACGATATCGGTCCCAAATGGACAACCCAAGAAGAATATATGAGTTTAAGAACTCCAATAATAATAATGATGAACAATATACTGACACTCCCAAAGATCTGGAGTCACAAGTCTAGAGCCTCTAACAAAACCCAACGGGAATAGAGAGTACTGTATAGAAATACTCAA
>JASVEL010009599.1:0-127217 GCA_032618575.1 Nicotiana noctiflora | reverse complement strand
ACAAGAGATATCGAACCTCAAGGCAGGTATTCTCCGACAGGGCCCCCCAACATTATTATCCACATTACGGCATGACTTATGCTCCTCCGCCTCCACCCTATGCAGTCATGAACATTCAACCTCAGGCACGGCCACAGCCACCAGCCAACAGGAATCCACCTCCATTCCAGAGAAACCAACCTCCTTACCCAAACCAGCATAATCCACGGCCAAATAACGCTCGCCACCGTGAGCAACCCAAAACGAGCTTTACACCGATTGGGGAGCCGTATTCCACTCTTTTCCCAAAACTCAGGCAAGAAAACCTATTGCACCTTGTTCCGCAGAACAGGCAGAATCCAGACTCTCCTGCCTACCAGATGGGGATATACTGTGCATATCATTCAGGTGTTGAAGGACACAGTACCGACAATTGTTGGACGTTAAAGAAGGCAGTGCAAGAATTGATCAATCAGGGGAGGATCGTCTTCGCAGATGAAGACATCCCAAATGTGACAAACAACCCATTACCAGCCCACAACAACGGACCGGTGATTGGGATGATTTGTGACGACAAAGAATTTGACCCAACTTTGAAAGCGATAATCGCCATCGCCAACATAGAGAAGCGTCCTGAGGCTACCCCGAAACAAGAGAAAATGGGGAAAAGGTTGAAGCTCTTGAAACCAAATCCGAAAAGACGATTGAATTGAAAGCATCGTCTCAGAAGGGTGGAGTCCTTTACCTCCCACGAGGTAGAGTGGAAAAACCATTGTCCATAGGTGCCCTCAAGAAGTTCCATTTAAAGAGAGAAACATCAATGTATGTACCAAAGGGAACTTATGTGGCCCGAAAACCAGATGAACCTGTGGTTATTGCACGCATGCAACAAAAACCAATGACAGATCCATCCGCGGTACCCTGGAGCTACCAACGAACACTTGTTACGCGCAAAGGGAAAGAGATCGTGGGAAATTCATCTGAGAGTGTCTTAGGACAGAAGTACTTAAACACACAGGAGGTAAATAACGCCACACAAAGGCGTTTCCCGTCAAAGAAACCTCTAAGTGCTGAAGAGGCAGAGGTCTTTTTTCAAAAGATGCAAATGCCTGATTATGAGGTGATAGACCAACTGCGTAAATGCCCAGAGCAGGTGTCGATGTTGTCCCTTCTAATGAAGTCTACTGAACATCAAAAGGTTTTGCTAAAAGCTTTGAATGAGGCATACGTGCCTATTGAGACTTCATCCGAACAACTTGAAAGAATGACGGAAAGATTCTTCGCGATCAATCAGATTTCCTTCAGTAAAGCTGATTTGCCTTTGGAGGGTGCCGCCCACAACAAAGCTTTGCATTTGACTGTCAAAAGCGAAGGCTACTATATGAAGAGGGTCATGGTTGATGGGGGTTCGGGGGTGGACATATGCCCGCTTTCCACTTTAGGCCGCATAGGAATCGGAGCCGAAAGGATTCGGCCTAACAATATATGTGTGCGAGCTTTTGACGGTGTGAAAAGAGATACTGTCGGAGAGATTGATGTAATTATGACCATCGGCCCGATGGACTTCGAAGTGACATTCCAAGTCTTGGATATGGACACTTCTTACAATTTTCTTCTAGGGAGACCATGGATTCATGCGGCCGGAGCTGTGCCCTCTACCCTCCATCAGATGTTGAAATTTGAGCACAAGGGACAAGAGATCGTGGTCCACGGGGAAGATGAGCAATCAATTTACCGAGATCCATCCATACCTTGTTTGGAAGCGGAAGCGGGAAGCGAAAACATTGTCTATCAAGCTTTCGAGATTGTGTTGGCAGATCAACACGAAGAAGGGAACCCTCTCCCCCAACCTTTTTTGTCTAATGCCTCCATCACGGTGGCGAAAGAAATGATTAAACATGGCTTCCAGCCAGGAAAAGGTTTGGGAAAGTCCCTACAAGGAGTGCCAAAGCTGATAACTTTACCTGTAGCTGAAAAGTTTTTCGGAGTGGGCTTTCGCCCAACCCCTGAAGATGAAAGATGGGCCAAAAAGAGAAAGGAGAAAGGATGGGTTCTGCCGCAACCATTGCCGCATCTGTACCAAACTTTTGTCCGACCAAGGTACAGTGAAGAAGAAGAAGACGAGGTCTTCACATCAGAGGAAATTGAAGAAATATGCGGGGCCACGAGGCAAATGCTCTATGATGTTAATATGGTCCAATCGGGAGAAGGAACAAGCACCGCTGAGGTGCTGTATGTGGGCCCTGAAGCTAAATTGCAAAATTGGAAATCCACACCCTTCCCAATCAGGCGGGAGTTCTGGTAGATTTGTCCTGTCGTTTTTCCTTCATCACAAGTTACTTCAGGACGTAGCTTGGATGTTTTTCTTTGTTTTCTTGTATTTTTTGTTTCCCCAATGCAATTTTGTTTGTTTTCAGAAAATTCCAAGAAAATAAAATAAATATTTCCTTACTTTTGCACTCTTTCTAATTTTGTTATTTATTCTTCCTTTTCAGTCCTAATAATGCGGCTTTAAATAACATGACATGCTTGCGGAACTCATGCTCAAATCCGAACATGCCACCTAATCTGGAAATAATGAACCAAGAACCGTAATACGATGAAGACGAGGCTTTTAGGGAAATAAATCGAGAATTGGAACATTTCGAGAATAAACCTAAGCCAAACTTGAATGACACCGAACCAGTTAATTTGGGAACTGATGAAGAGGTCCGAGAGACCAAAATAAGCATCCACACATATGAGAAAACACGAGATGCAATAACCCAACTCCTGTTTGAATTTAAAGACGTGTTTGCTTGGTCTTACGATGATATGCCAGGATTAGGAGCTGATCTAGTGGTGCACAAATTACCAATCTACCCTGACTGTCGCCCAGTGCAACAGAAGCAAAGAAAGTTCAAGACTGACATCAGTGATAAAATCAAAGAAGAAATCACTAAGCAGTTGAAAACAGGGGTAATTCGAGTGGTACAATACACCACGTGGTTGGCTAATGTTGTGCCCGTGCCAAAGAAAGACGGAAAAACTCGAGTATGTGTTGACTACCGAGATTTGAATAAAGCGAGTCCTAAAGATAACTTTCCTTTACCGAACATCCACATCCTTGTTGATAATTGTGCCAAACATGAGATACAGTCGTTTGTGGATTGTTATGCGGGATATCATCAAGTGTTGATGGATGAAGAGGACGCCGAGAAGACTACTTTTACCACACCTTGGGGAACTTACTGTTACAGAGTCATGCCATTCGGCTTGAAAAACGCAGGAGCAACATACATGAGAGCTATGACTGCCATTTTCCACGACATGATGCATCAGGAAATAGAGGTGTACGTGGACGATGTGATCATCAAATCCAGAACTCAAGGCGATCATGTGCGAGACTTGAGGAAATTCTTTGAGAGGTTGCGGAAGTACGATTTGAAACCGAATCCGGCCAAATGCGCTTTTGGAGTCCCGTCAGGTAAACTTTTGGGTTTCATAGTCAGTAGAAGAGGTATTGAATTAGATCCCACAAAGATAAAATCCATCCGGGATTTACCTCCTCCCAGAACAAAGAAAGATGTAATGAGTCTTCTAGGCCGACTGAACTACATCAGTAGGTTCATCGCTCAGCTGACTTCCACATGTGAACCCATATTCAAGTTGTTGAAGAAAGACGCTGCAATCAAATGGACAACCGAATGCCAAGAGGCTTTTGACAAGATCAAAGAATATTTGTCAAACCCTCCAGTCTTAGTCCCGCCAGAGCCAGGGAGACCTCTTTTCTTGTATTTAACAGTCTTGGAAAACTCTTTTGGTTGTGTTCTCGGACAACGTGATGCGGCAGAGAAGAAAGAGCATGCGATTTACTACCTGAGCAAGAAATTCACTAGTTATGAGGTCAAGTACACTTTGCTGGAAAGAACGTGTTGTGCTTTAACTTGGGTCGCTCATAAATTGAGACACTACCTCCAAGCCCATACGACTCACCTCATTACTCGGTTGGATCCTTTGAAGTATATATTCCAGAAACCGATGCCCACCGGAAGATTGGCAAAGTGGCAAATCCTGCTCACCGAGTTTGACATAGTCTATGTCACTCGCACGGCAATGAAGGCTCAAGCATTGGCACACCATTTGGCCGAGAACCCGATCGACGAAGAGTATCAACCATTGAATACCTACTTTCCTGATGAAGAGGTAAATACGATAGAAGTTGTTTCGGAGGGACAGTCATGCTTGGAAAATGTTTTTCGATGGGGCGGTAAACGCTAAAGGTGTAGGGATCGGGGCAATCTTGATCTCTCCCGCTGGTCAGCACTACCCAGCCACGGCTAGGCTCCGTTTCTTTTGCACGAACAATACGGCTGAGTATGAAGCTTGTATCATGGGTATGAACATGGCAATCGATCAAGGTGTCGAAGATTTGTTGATCATGGGAGATTCCGATTTAATTATCAAACAATCTCAAGGTGAATGGGAAACTCGGGACGTTAAACTCCTCCCTTATCGACAGCACGTGAACATTCTTGGCAAGCGATTTGCATCGATAGAGTTCAGGTATATCCCACGATGTCACAATGAACTAGCTGATGCACTTGCCACTTTAGCTTCAATGCTACCTTATCCGGGCAACGCCCATGTCAATCCCTTGGAAATCCAAATCAGGGAAAGCTACAGTTATTGCAATGCAATCGAAGGAGGACCAAGCCTCAAGCCATGGTACTATGATATCAGGAGATTTTTGAAAACGCAAGAATACCCCGAACATGCTACCGGAGATCAAAAGAGGACCATTAGGCGACATGCAGGTGGTTTCTTTTTGAGCGGCGAGGTCCTGTATAAAAGAACCCCGGATCTTAACCTTTTAAGGTGTGTTGATGCCGAAGAAGCAGGAAGAATCATGCACGAAGTACATGCAGGAGTATGCGGGCCTCATATGAATGGTTATGTCTTAGCCAAGAAAATCCTTCGAGCAGGTTATTATTGGATGACCATGGAGAAAGATTTTTTCGGTTTTGTCCGAAAATGCCATCAATGTCAGGTACATGGAGATCTGATTCATGCACCTCCAACTGAGCTGCATCCTATGTCAGCACCATGGCCATTTGTCGCTTGGGGAATGGATGTCATCGGCCCGATTGAGCCAAAAGCTTCAAACGGACACCGATTCATACTAGTGGCTATCGATTACTTCACGAAATGGGTTGAAGCCATCACTCTCAAATCAGTCACTAAGAAAGCTGTGGTGGTGGATTTTGTACATTCAAATCTTATCTGTCATTTTGGTATACCTGCAACTATCATCACAGACAATGCCGCGAACCTGAATAGTCATTTGATGGAAGAAATATGCGAGCAATTCAAAATAACGCATAGGAACTCCACCCCTTATCGGCCCAAAGCCAATGGTGCCGTGGAAGCAGCAAACAAAAACATTAAGAAGATTTTGAGAAAGACAATCCAAAGTTCTAGACAATGGCATGAACAATTACCGTTCGCTTTATTGGGATACCGTACTACCGTACGCACATCGGTGGGAGCAACTCCATACCTGTTAGTGTATGGAACGGAAGCTGTGATACCGGCGGAGGTAGAAATTCGTTCACTTCGTACAATTGTTGAAGCAGAGATTGAAGATAGCGAGTGGGTTAAGACTCGTTTGGAACAATTAACTTTGATCGATGAAAAGCGAATGGTTGCGGTCTGTCATGGACAACTGTACCAACAGAGAATGGCTCGTGCTTACAACAAGAAAGTACGACCGAGAAATTTTGAAGTAGGTCAGTTGGTTTTAAGACGCATTCTTCCACATCATGAGGAAGCGAAAGGAAAATTCGCTCCTAATTGGAAAGGACCATACATCATCAGGAAGATACTGCCAAGAGGAGCATTATACTTGGGAGACATGGAAGGAAAAGATCCTGAAACGGCTGTGAATGCAGATGCTGTGAAAAGGTATTATGTCTGAACTTGCTTCAACGAGGTCCTCACAAGTCGAAATGATTGAAGGCTTTTATTCCCGCTACCCAAACACTACCAACCCTTTTTGTAAACCCTTTGAGCCGGTTACCTTTCTTTGGCTACCCTCTTTGGAATCCAAACAAAAAAAAAAAAAAAAAAAAAAAAAAAACAAAACAAAACAAAAACAAAGATCCTGAACTACGTTCTGACTTGATTCCGAAAGGATACGTAGGCAACCTCTCCCTGAGGTTCAGTCACAACAAAACAAAAATCCCGGTTTCCCCAAAAATGAAACTGGGGCAGATGATATTTTTGATTCGTTTTAAGATCCGTCAAGATGATTCCAAAGTTGTAATTTTGTTTACAATTCTTGTTACCCGAACCGAGTACAAGTCCTTCAAGATCGATTGGAAGTTGTGAAAACATCATTGTTGCGATCCATTATCAAAGGAAAGCGGGTGATAAATAAGAGAGTCTTATCGGTGAAAACCTTCGGCACCATGAGATGACGGAAGCAGAGAAAACAAAATGAGAGAGTCAGTTTAGTGAAAACTCTCAAAGAGCACTATCGGGCGATGCTGAGAAGAGAAATGAGAGAGGTCGATTGGCGAAAACCCGCAAAAGGGCGCTATCAACCGAAAAGTTTGTTTCACCACGAGAGGTCCCGGCACGGCTCCTTAGCTCGGAAATATAGACCCGTTTTGGTTCATAAGAAAATGGGAGTTTTGTGACGATCAAGCATCTAGTCCGAGGAGCATGTCATGTTGGTTAAAGTCAGCATATACCTCACATAAGTCCTTCTTTTCTCCCTCGAAAGGGACTCCTCTATCTTTGATACGTTTTTCCATTCTTTGATTCATTCTTCTTCTTTGAATCCCTTTCGGTTTAATTTTAATTCTGAAAATATTACAAAGGAAGGTGACAGGACCGGTTTTACAGGACTCCGCCTGGTAAAGAAGAAAAGAAAAATAGCCTCAGTGGTGTATTATTACAATCCACGATTGGATCATAATGATCGATTGTTTCCAAAGGAAAGAGTTTTAGAAAGGAAACGGAAATCAAAGGCTAAGGTCTTAGAAGAGACAGAATAAGGCAGAAGGATGGAACCTACACGGAAAATCCCCATGGAATCCGGGAATGAACCCGGTCAGCTCGAAAGGAAGTCACCCCAAAGACAATTGGTAACAAACTTCTCAATGGAAATGGGGAAACGATCAAGCAATGAAGATAACCAAGGCCGCAAAGCCAACCACTTTTTCAACTGATAAAATGTTCTTTGTTGAAAGCAGGTCTGTTTAATTATGCGAGAAGAAGGTACCACTCAAATAAGTGAAATACGCAAGCTTTGAAATGGCTTTGGAACAAGGAAAACACATAAAAAGGTAAATTTCTTTTTAGAGATTTATCCTATGCATTTGTTGATGGATAAAAAGAACGCCTAAAAAAAAAAAGAAGGCCAAAAAAAATGATGAAAGAAAAGAAAACTGCGGAGTCATTTACTTTTACCCCGGCCAAAAAACCGAGGATCTGACGGCCAAAAAATCGTTAGATGTTGTTTGAATTCCGGCCAGAAAGCCATGAAACTTTTATCCCCGGCCAGAAAACCGAGGATCTCCCCAGTCAAAAAACTGCGGAACCATTTACTTTTACCCCGGCCAAAAAACCGAGGATCTGACGGCCAAAAAACCATTAGATATTGTTTGAATTCCGGCCAGAAAGCCGTGAAACTTTTATTCCCGGTCAGAAAACCGAGGATCTCCCAGTCAGAAAACTGCGGAGCCATTTACTTTTACCCCGGCCAAAAAACCGAGGATCCGACGGCCAAAAACCGTTAGATATTGTTTGAATTCCGCCGTAAAGCCGTGAAACTTTTATCCCGGCCGAAAACCGAGGATCTCCCGCCCAAAACCGCGGAGCTATTTACTTTTACCCCGCCGAAAAACCGAGGATCCGACGGCCAAAAAACCGTTAGATATTGTTTAAATTCCGCCGTAAAGCCGTGAAACTTTTATCCCGTCGTGAAACCGAGGATCTCCCAGCCGAAAACTGGTGAGCCATTTACTTTTACCCCGCCAAAAACCGAGGATCCGACGGCCAAAAACCGTTAGATATTGTTTGAATTCCGGCCGTAAAGCCGTGAAACTTTTATCCCGTCGTAAAACCGAGGATCTCCCGCCGTAAAACTCGCGAGCTATTTACTTTTACCCCGCCAAAAACCGAGGATCCGACGGCCAAAAAACCATTAGATATTGTTTGAATTCCGGCCAGAAAGCCGTGAAACTTTTATCCCCGGTCAGAAAACCGAGGATCTCCCAGTCAGAAAACTGCGGAGCCATTTACTTTTACCCCGGCCAAAAAACCGAGGGTCTGACGGCCAAAAAACCGTTAGACATTGTTTGAATTCCGGCCAGAAAGCCGTGAAACTTTTATCCCCGGTCAGAAAACCGAGGATCTCCCAGTCAGAAAACTGCGGAGCCATTTACTTTTACCCCGGCCAAAAAATCGAGGGTCTTGCGGCCAAAAAACCGCTCGACATTGTTTGAATTCCGGCCAGAAAGCCGTGAAACTCTTCTTCAAAATCCCGGCCAGAAAGCCGTGGAACGTTTATTTGTGAAACCATGATTTTCTTACCCAATACAAGAGTCTTTTTAATCACTTTCTGTGTCACAACTAACTCACGAAATTTTCCTAGCAAAACCGGGGCAGAAAAATTTCGTTCGTTTGTTTGTTTTGTTGTCTAAATAGGTTTGACCTCGGGACGCAAGGATCGAGATAACCTACAAATGGAACATCAATCCATAGTGAAGAAAAGAAGAAAAGAACCAAAAGAAAAGAGTTCAAATGTTGGAGTAAACAAAGGCACGATTGCTCCGAAGATGATTGAAGTAACAAGCTCCGCCGACTCCGTTTCACTCAATGTAACAGAAAGAAACGAGCACGTACAGCTTGTGGAGCATCAAGATTCAGATCGAGGTCTACAGCAAATCAGCTAAGATTCAAGATCAAGTTTTCAAGAGAATCATAGATAGGAATCTTGTAACTCATAGTTTGATAGCATAGCTAGTTCAACTTTAATTTCTTTTGGTGTAATAAGGAGATCAGTAAGCAGTAAGCAGCAACATGCAACAACGATAGCAAAAGTAACAGCAAAGTGTCAGTCCACGGTAGTCCCAGCTACCAAAACTTCCCGATATGTAGGAGGCCTCCGAAGCAAAGGCTCGGTCAAACTCTTTCAAAATGCTTCCCACGGAGTATTCAAATGGGCAAAAATCGCTCGTATTTGCTCATTTATCTTTGCACGAAAACTCTTCGTGGTTTCCTCGCAAAGAGGGGCAGCTGTGAGCACGTGATTTTTGCCTAACATGAATTACTCCCACAAAATCAAAACAAAAATCGTCTATTTTTTACGATGTGTATTTTTTGTGAATTTTCGTGTTATTTCTGGTAATTGTTTGCATTTGTATATGCATGATTATATGTGTTTAAATTAATAAAAATACAAAAATAAGTCATATTTACATTTTTGATCTAACTTTGCAATTAGGGGTAGTTTAAGTTTATTTTTGCAAAATAAAATCACAAAAATATGTATTTTTTGCTTTTCTAGTATTTAATATCCCAATTGTGTGATTTATATTTAATTGATGTTTAAATTGAGTGTGTTAATTGTTAATATAACTTAATTAGTATTTCTTATAATTAATTGATTTTGTAGTGTAATTTTTGTTTTAATTAGAAAATTAAATTAAAGAGATAAGGAAAACAAAATCAAATGAAAAGAAGAGGAATTAAATCGGATTGGGCCACCCATTTTCGGCCAAGACCAGGCCCAAAGAACCCAAAACCTGACCCAAGCCCAATAACCAAATGACCCCCCCCCCCCCATTTCATTTTTGCTCATTCTATTCTTGAATACCCAAAGAACAAAAATTAAAACCCTAGCCCCTCTCCTTTTTCTCCTACAGCCGGCGGCGTCCAACCAACCACCATCACCCCATAGCCGTCGTCGAGCAACTGCCGCCCGCCAGCCACCTACCCCCAGCCCATCGTCCATCCTCTCCAACCTTCATTACCCCGTCGCGACGACACAGCTACCTTCGCACCACCGCGACGACCACAGCCACCATCGAACCGCCAACCTCCCCTGCCCGTCCCTTCTTTTTCTTCGACAACCAACGCCGACAGGCGCAAAATCAGCGACCCTCGCCAGAATCGTTCTCCAAACCAAAGAACCCCAAATCAAGATTTCAAGAACCCTAGAATCCGAATTAGGGATTTTCGTTTGAATTCAAAAGGAATTGGGGTCTAATAGACCTTAATTGGATTGTTTTTACTTAAAAAACATTTCAATTAAGGTCCGTTCGATCCCGAATACGATTTTTATTCTCGGCCGCTGCTTTGGTTTCGAATTGTTCGGAGGTACTGTTTTATTCCCTCTCTTTCCTTGTTATTTTTATTTGTTTTGATTATGATTGTTCGTTTGTTGATATTTCTTCGGACAGTTATGAAATTTTCTGTTTTCTTCATCTATTTGGGACCGTTTTATTTGGTCGATTTGTTGTTTCTGATTGATTGCTATGAATGATGTTGCTATAAAATAGGAATTCGATTCGATAAATTCATCGAATGTCTAATTCTTCATTTTTTGACTGCTTTGGCCGAGAGTTTTGAAATCGCTGCCTTCGCGATTGATTTGTTATCAATCGTGTATGTTATGATTCGACTTAACGAATGTCGTCGCTTGAATTCGCGAATTTGTTGTGTTAAAAACTCTCGGCCAGTGTTGGTTTTTGCTTGAATTGAGTTTTCTCTGTTTATTGTTTGAGCCAGCTATTGTTTGTCTGTTATAGCTGATATTTCATTGTTTTTGAAGTATCCTCAATTACTTGTATGAGAATGTGTTTAGAACAATGGGGCAGTGAATTGGAATTTGCCCGTTTAGGCCTTGGAATCACTGTTTTATTTGCTATCAATGATACATGTTGTGTTTATGTTGAATGCTTGTCTAATCTCGTAGAAGTGGTTGTGTGAAACCTCAGACATTGTTTTGTTTTGCTTTGAATCGAACTATTCTGTTAGTCGTATGATTCTGTTGATTAATTAGGAAGTCTGTCTTGGATATAGCTGCATTCTTAACTGAAGTTTCAAGGGTGTTTTGGTATTCACAAGTTAGAAATGATTTGCTGGTGTGTAATTTGTCAGAGGACATTCTTTGGATCACTTAATCTAATACACCTTTAGTGTTGGAAAATAGATAACATGGGAGTAGTGATTAGAAGGTAAAGGGATGCACATGGGAGGGAATATACAGCTGAAAAGGTTTGAAAAAGGGGAATAATAGGTGCTGGACAGATCTGAAACTGAAAAGGAAGGGCTGTTGGTTGGGATTTGTAGGTTATAAAAGACACATTCTCTGGAAAACACACAGACAGTGATATACTCTTCTGATACACACACTGTTTTCACACACACAATCATGGCACAAATACAACAGACACGGAACACACACACACACAAGGATATTTACCTCTAAGGTCTGGAAATCGATTCTTCTTGGGACCAGTGATCTCTGGTGGTATGCTGGTACTATCTCCACTTGCACCTAAAAGATCTCTACTCTTCTGATACACACACTGTTTTCACACACAGGACAGTGATATACTCTTCTGATACACACACTGTTTTCACACACAGACACAGTGATATACTCTTCTGATACACACATTGTTTTCACACATAGACACAGTGATATACTCTTCTGATACACACACTGTTTTCACACACAGGACAGTGATATACTCTCTGAAAATACTCTCTGATAGTGAACACACACATACATTGAGACATACTGGAATATACATTCACACATAGAGAAGCTCACTGGCAGAACATACACACACACTTTAAACTCTCTGTTTGGCTTTAAACATCCCTGGAACTTCCTGTTATCCTGGGCCATTTGTTTCTTCAAAGCTGTTTTTTGGAATCTGGGTGTCATTGTTGTTCGTTTGATGCTGTTATTGTATTGACTTTGCTTGGTCGTTGCCGGTACTGTTAGTTGTTGTCTGCTGCTGCCAACTCACCTCTCTTTCCTCTTGTTGTAATTCAATCTCCAGGTACACCTTCCGATTTCATATAATTTTGAAGAATCGATGCAACTGAGTTGAGTTGAGGAAATACATGATGAAATGTTGTTAAAAAATACTACTTGAAGTCATTTTTTTTGGGATTTTTCTATTTTTCTTGTTTAGCTTTAATACATAAGATGGTTATTTGAAGTCTTAATCCTTATGTGTATATGGACTATAATTCCCTGTTAATCCGTAGTAATGGGATGAAAAAAATGGAGTTGTATGAGAGATTTTTTTTATATTAGTTTATATCGAAACATGTTGATAATTGAGCCTTGTAGTTAAAAATGAGCCCGATGGACTATTAAATTAGCCAGGAATGTAACTGTTAGATTATTGTGATTGATAGATTATGTTTGACAAATTTCGAACATCAAATTTCATGTTAATCAATAATTTAGGGAAATATTATATCAGTTGAAGGGAATAGAAAAATGTTAAAAGATAAATTATATGGTTAAAACATGGGTTGTAAGCATTAGCCATAATCATAGCATTCTGACCATTTTATTTTTCTGCTAGTTTAACCTTCAATCTCTTTAAAATGTTAATGATCCAATAGTTAGAGACAGGGATGTATAGGTCGAACTAGTAGTAAGGTAGTTTCGCTCTATTTTGTTAAATGCAAATTTGGTACCTTCTTACGCATATTAATTAATTAGGACTTTAATTTTTGTTAGAAATAAACCAACTAGACAATCACAACCACTTTAGGATATCTTTGAATAAAACGAGCCTTACTAAATTTCTAAAACCGGGTGCATATTGATGTGATTTAAATTCAAATCTCAACGATGTTAAAATATGTCAAAATCACGGGTATAATTTATATGACGTGATTCGAGACGTGTTTTAATAACGTTGCGATTATTCTTAAAATTAGATAAAAGCGGTTAATAGGTTTAAATTGCATTATGATGAGAACATGTATAAAATTAGGAATTTTTAGCCATTTATAATAATTGAAGCGACCGTGCTAGAACCACGGGATCCGGGGGTGCCTAACACCTTCCCTCGGGTCAACAGAATTCCTTACTTAGAATTTCTGGTTCGCAGACTTCATTTGGAAAGTCGAAAAATTTCCTCGATTCGGGATTTAAATAAATCGGTGACTTGGGACACCATAATTTATTCCAAGTGGCGACTCTAAAAAATAAATAAAATAATCCCGTTTCGAACATTGTCACTTAAATTGGAAAAACTCCCTTGCGCTCCTACCCCCGGGGTAGCGGGCGCGCCAAAAGGAGGTGTGACAATCACATTTCTATAATAATAGTAGTCTTGGTTTTGGATTGTGACTGTTTTGGCCACAAATAGGCCCAACGCCTGCCAAGATTCATCTAGATCGCCTGCACCATTGGATTAGGCTCATTTGAGCCTCAATTTGATGATTCCCTCGAAAGTGACCAGCCCAACTAGGGGAACAAATTACTTCAGGTTTGGGCCGAATTCTCAAAGCCCAAAACTGCTAAAATAAAAAAAACCCTTTAAAAATTATATTAGTAGTATGAGAATTAATTTGCAATATGAATTTAGGTTTTCGAGTTAGGTAGCGGGTTCAAATTAAGAGGGTCCTCCCTTTTGTTTGAATTCGGACTTGAACTCGAGGCCCAGATTTATAAATGTAAATTAATTAGGCCCTTTTAGAGACAAAAAATAAATAAAACCCGTAGTTTGCTTTAGGTTGGACTTTGAACAATAAAGTGAGATGAGCCTCGACAAACAAAAAGGCATAAATCGTGGGGTCCTCATTAAATGCTTAATTAAAAATACTTAGAATCCGGGGCGTGCCGTTTAACGAATTTCACGGCCCTCCGCAAAGTTAAAAACACGTTAGTCGCTTTAGGCGCACTTTTTAATTAATTTTACCTTCCCAAATACGGGTGTGCATTTCATGTGCCCCAAGTCCAAATCCCAAAACGTTGAATAAGAATGTGTCGAGGATCTGGGTGCATTTAATATGACGTGAACCAAAAACACGTTTTTAAATGACTTCACTTTCTTAAAAATTGATTAACAGCGGTAAATAATTCTAAAAACGCACTATAGTTAGATATGTATAAAATCATATTTTAGCCATTTATAATAATTTAAGCGACCCTGCTAGAACCACGGAATCCGAGGGTGCCTAACACCTTCCCTCTGGTCAACATAATTCCTTATTCAGAATTTCTGGTTCACAGACTCCAATTGGGAAGTCGAAATTTCCTTGATTTGAGATTCAAGTTAAACCAGTGACTTGGGACACCAAAAGCCAATCCTATCCCAAGTGCCAATTCTAGAAATAAATAAATGATTCCATTTCTAATAATGTCACTGATCACGCCCAACTATGCTTTCTAAAAAGGACAATGCGGTCGCTGCAAATATAACCCGGTTTATAAGTCCGGAGTCGAATACCACAGAGAGTTAGCCTATCAACTACAATCTTCAAAACCCAACAAAACTTCCGAATCAGCTTCCCAAGTATTCAAGTATCTTTTTTGAGTGGTTTCTACTAACTACTTTTGCAATAACTAACTGACTGAAGAAATAACTAAATGTGTTGTAAAGAATAATGAGAAAGACTAAGGTGATGATTTCCCCTATTGATGGAATCCCTTATGTTTATGCTTATACAAATTGTCAATACCTCTCTATTAATCATGAACCCTAATTTCTACTGTAATTCTCTCCCAAGTAATTACAATAATTTACTATTGCACTCTTCCGAGCTACCCTAGTTAGATTTAATTAGCACAGTTCACTTTAGATTGCACCCAAAGTTTTGTTATTCCTAATTCCACCTTTACACCAGCAATTAAATATTCCTCCAATAATCTAGGTATGATGTTGTTCAACAATGACCTAAATATGCACTCTTTTCCAAGTTATGCACACTAAATAGGCACAGCTAATTGAGGATCCTATCAATTAACTACAACAAGAACGAAGTTGAACAAATAAAAATTTAACTGACATTTTGTATTCACATAACCCAGAAGTTCATCAATCAATAGGTTCCATCTGGCACCTTAGATAAGAATTTAGCTACTCATAACTATGAAAGCAAAAGATATAATGGATTTCGTAATCAAGAATTCAAAGTAAAAGAAAGAGAGATGTTAAGAGAATTCTCTCACACTAGTTTCCTTGAAAAAGTAGTTAATAGTACAAAACGTGCCTCCTTTGAGCGAATCCTAATAATATATATTGGGTTTAGGTATTACAATTTTCATTTTTACACTTCAGCCCTTAAACTTTCCTTGTTCTGCCGCGGTTTCACCGCGGTCGCGGTGGAACCACGGTTAGAAACGCCCTCTGAACCTTCAAAACTTCTGCAGGCCTGTTCTACCGCGGTTCTACCGCAATCGCGTGGAACTGCGGTCAAACAGTGCCTCGGATTCTTCACGGTTGTTCCAGCGTATTTTCTTGGTTTATTTCACACATGGCCTTTTTCACCTTCTTTTAACTCCAAAATTGCTCTTTTAGCCTTCCTCAACTCTTGTGTACCTATAACACACTAAAAATACTAATAAGAGCATTTTGTCATCATATATATTATCAAAACAACATTAACGTGTGATTATTTAGGGTATAAATATAGTAAAATTCACATATTATCAACACCCCACACTTAAACCTTTGCTTGCCCTCGAGCAAATTTAATCACACTTTTAGGCATATAACATCAATGTCTCCCCCAAAATATGTCATACAAGCTATCATTCTTGATTAACCTAAGTAATGCACAATCCTTACTCAACTGTAAACTCAAATGCCAAACACATCATTGCTTACTCTAATTACTATCACAGACTTGCAAACTTACCCTTTTCTTACTGAGTTACATGCCCTCACAACAAACAACTGAGAGAAGTTCCCACACATATGAAATTTATAACATGGAACTTATATATATAGAAAAATTTCACTCACTCTCAGCAAAGAGCATTTATATGTACACAGACACACCATAAGCTTGCCCCTAGTGTAATATTCCACTAATCGAGCCATTTAATCAAAGATCAAGAGGTCTTAAAGGATTGTAATGTAGGCTATGAGACGGGTAGGATACTTTTGATTATAGTGGCTAACCTCCCTAAGCACTTTTTTTACACAAATTTTCCTTTAAGCTTTTCATTATGCTCACCCTAACCATTATTTAACCTTTTAGTCACTTTTAATCACACTTTTTCTTTTGGTGCAACTGGCTTTCTTATTTACATATATACATCTTTTTTTCTCTTTTTCTTTTTTTTCATAGCTTGTAAAGCATTTACTGTACATTGCTAGTTCACCAATTTCTACCATTCATTCTTGATTTCCCTTTTTCAATTTCCCCTCACCCCACACTTTCACTTTTGCATATTCATTACAATTCGGGTGCTTCTAGGAGGTAAGGTACAACAATGTATAACATAGATTTTATGAACATTAGAGGGTTATCAAAGAACAGGCTTAAGGCTCAAAGGGGTTAACTAAGATATTATGTACATGTGAATTTACAGTTTTTTTTTTTTTGGTTTATGGGGTTGCACAAAGAATTGTCTCTATCATCTCTATAACTAAACAACTTCTATTTCGCTTTGCACACACACAGGGCAAGTTCTAGGTATCATGTATAAACATATAATGCAAGTAAAAACTCACACACACTTAGCATGCATCTCATTCTGAATCAGGTTCATCTACAAAGTCATATCAATGTTCAAGCAAGCTACACTGTGTAATTTAAGGCATATCCTAGAATCTACAGTCAAGCTTAGATAATACACTCTCAAGTTCATTTTAGTTTTTTTTAGTGTGCATACTTGGGGTTACATATTAACCTTCACCCAGTTAATCCTAAAAAAGAAAAATCTACCTAACCCGGTTCAATAAAAACCCTTGGAAAAGAACCGTGGCCAAAAGAAAAACCAAGGGGGAGGTGATACACTACCTAAGAAAAAGAAAAGAAAAGAAACAAAAATTCCTACATGGACTACTTCCCTCAAGAGTACTGCCCAAGTAGTCCGTCATGAGGAAGAGTCCTCTACTCATATTCTTTGATTTTTTTCTATTCCGACTTTGACCCTTAAGAAACCCGTCGACAAGTGTCCATCATCGGGCCAAGCCGGCTAATATACTATACAACTAAGTCTACAATGTACAACATACAACACACTACAGAGTAAGTCTCCCACCCCACACTTAAAATCATGGCATGTCCTCATGTCATATAAATCAAGTTAAAGCATAGAAGGGTTAGAAGACTTACCTGAGACTCAACCTGAGTCGGAGATGGTGGCGGGGTTGACGTTGCATGCTCGACCCAATGCTCTGAACCATGCCATGAAGCGGCTCTCAGACCTGGAATGGCGCTGTGACATCGCATCCATGCGAGTGTGGAGGCCGTCCACAGAAGTGCATAAATCCACAACTTCTTCGTCCAAAGACCTAAGCATAGGTCTGGTGGACTGGGACCGGGATAGGCCAGATCCATAGTGAGCTTGCCTTGATGTACCTACGGAGTCAGTAGACCTCCGGGACTGGACAACTAGGACTGGGTCGTTGTCGTCATCAATGTCAATTGGGTTGTTGCCTCTACAAACCCGAATACCTGAAGCTTTAAATGGAGCTTTTTGTGGACGCTCACCATTAGTAGGTAATACGGGTGTGTGGTGAGAGAGGCAAAGAGCAGTGACCAAAGAAGGGAAATAGAATCCCTTGGACTTGAGGGGTCCCCTCAGCATCATTTCATCACAAATCAGTCGGGCAGCGTCAAACTCTCGCTGGGTGACAAAGCACCAAGTCAATACTGCCCTATTAAAGTTCATATCAGTGGTGTTGCTGGAGGGGAGGAAACGGTTACAGACAATCGTAAACTAATATTTGGCAAGATGCGTGAAACACGTGGAATTAAGAGTAATTTGGTCCTTGATCCAGAAAGGACGTCCACCTATGCATAAGGCCTCAATCATGATGTCCCAAGTGACACCAGGCCTGTCATGGTAATAATCCACGTCACTGCTATAAGCAGGCAGTCTCAAGGCTTGCCTAACACTAGGCACCTTGGCCCAAACACGCTTACCTTGCACGAAGACCTCCCTAGCCATGTCGTAGGTTGCATTGGCATAGAACTCCCTGACAAGCATTTTGTTGACGAGAGCAGGTTCCTGGAATAAGAATTCCATGTCCTTGCGTCAAATTTCCTCATACATGTCGGGCTTCTCTGCCCGAAGAGCTATCCTATCAATAGAGATCTCCTGCAGCCATGCCTTGGTGGCCTTGGCATGAAAGTCATTTTTTTCCTCTTCGCACTCAAAACGAGACTCATTGTAGGAAGGATACCTAGATGAGCTCGCAGCATTCCTTGATCGCTTTGGTTCCATAATCCTGCACGTAAGAAGCATACAAAAATTTCATTACATTAGTGCGTCGAATGGTTACTCAGATTTCACCATCCACTAACTAAACGTACTTCTTTAGTGCCATCATACCATGACCCCTAATTTGACCATTTATTTACAACAATTTCGCCAAATCTAACCTAATGCACCCCACACTTATTCGTTTATCATGACAACACCACCCCACACACAATTACACCATCTCCAAATTTTACAACAACAACCAACCAAACCTAGGCATAATATCCCCTAAAATTTTGCAACGCCATATATTACAACCTAATTGGCCAAACCATGGCCCAAAACCATACTAATCAACAATAAACTAATTTGGGTCTCCAAACCACCATAAAAAAACACAAATACATAATAATGGAGACCCAACCAAGTCAAGTAACAACAATCCCAAAATTCAACTATACAACAATGGTGCTATACTAATGGGGCATATTAATATATTTTACATCAAGCCTAGGTAGGGTTTTAGCAAAAACTACAATTTAAATATAATACACTACTTTAAACTAGCAAAAATTAAAGAGAAAATAAAAAGAAAAAGAAAAAAAACTTACTTGAAAAGAGAAGGGAGGAAGGGGAATAGCAATGGAGGATGGGGTGTGTAGAATGGAGGAGGAGGAAGATGAGGAGAGACGAATTTTTGTAGAGAGAAGGGAGAGGAAAAAGTTTAGAGAGAGAGGGAGAGAGTAGAGGCGGCTGGAATTGGAAGAAGTGGAGAGGGTTTTAGGTTAGGGTTATTAAAAGAAAGGGGGGGGGGAATAAATAATTAATATTTTTTTCGGACTTACCTGGGCCGCTTGCTATCGCGGTGGAACCGCGACCAGTGAGTATCAGAGAGCCTCACCCATCGCGGTTTGACCGCGATCGCGGTCCAACCACGGTGGGTTAGGTTCAGAGGGGCCTTCTCATCGCGGTTTCACCGCGGAGGAAGGTAACCTCTGAATCTTCCGCCTGGTAGCTATTTTTTTTTTGTATAGACTAACTTTAATATTTACAATTACAACAATTTCGTGGGTTGCTTCCTATGTAGCGCGTGATTTAACGTCGCGGCACGACTCAACTTAGCGCATTTTAAGGCTCGCTCAACCTTTGAGGTTCATCCAAAAGCAGCTCAACCGTCTCTTTGGCTTCATCCATGCCAACGTACAATTTCAACTACTGTCCATTGACTTTGAAAGTGCGAGAGCCATCTTCAGTGCCTATTTCCACAGCTCCCAACGGTAACACTTCAACTACCCGGAATGGGCCAGACCATCTTGATTTTAATTTACCCGGGAACAATCGTAATCTTGAATTATAGAGTCATACCTTGTCCCTAGATTCGAAGTTGCGCTCTATGATGTTTTGGTCATACAGCCGCTTCATCCTCTCCTTATATAACTTTATGCTCTCAAAAGCCAGATACCGGAACTCTTCCAGCTCATGTAATTCAGTGACTCTTATTTTGCCCGCTTCATACCGGTTAAGATTTAGTTTCTTGAGTACCCACCATGCTTTATGCTCAAATTCAACGGGTAGGTGACACGCTTTCCCAAACACCAATTTGTATGGTGACATGCCGATTGGTGTCTTAAAAGCTGTCCTATATACCTATAATGCATCATTGAGCTTTCTTGACCAGTCGGTCCTTGTGGCGTTCACTGTTTTTGTCAGTACACTTTTTATTTCCCTGTTGGATACCTCAACTTGCCCATTGGTCTACGGGTGATATGGAGTAGCCACATTGTGCTTCACATCATATTTTGCCAACAATTCTTCAAATGCCCGATTACAGAAGTAAGTGCCCCAGTCGCTGATAATTGCCCTTGGTGTCCCAAAGCGAGTGAAAATGTTTTTCTTGAGAAATCCCACCACCACCTTAGCATCATTGGTGGGTAATGCTACAGCTTCCACCCATTTGGACACATAGTCTACAACAACAAGAATATACTTATTGCCAATGAGCTGACGAAAGGACCCATGAAATCTATCCCTCAGACATCAAATACTTCCACCTCTTGGATTTGGTTCATGGGCATCTCGTGACGCCGTGAAATGTTCCCGGTGCGTTGACATTCATTACACCATTTCTCCCATAAGTGTGCATCTTTAAATGGCATTGGCCAGAAGAATCCGGCCTCAAGTACCTTGGCTGTTGTTCGAACTCCTCCGAAATGGCCACCATATGCTGAAGCATGACAAGCCTGCAAGACAGAAGATTGTTCGATCTCGGGGACGCATCTCCGGATCATGTTATCAAGGCATATTCTAAACAAATAAGGCTCATCCCAATAGTACAATCGGCTTTCACAAAAGAATCTTTTCCTCTGGAACGATAATAGGTCGTGAGGAACAATACCACTGGCCAGGTAGTTTGCATAGACTGCATACCATGGCGCTTCAAGAAGAGTGGTAGCGAGCAGCTACTCGTCTGGAAAGGTTTACAGAATTTCTCCACTTTCTTTAACAGTTTCAGATCCTTCAAGTCGTGATAAGTGATCAGAGACTTGATTCTTAGTGCCTTTACGATCATGGATTTCAAGATCGAACTCTTACAAAAGTAGCACCCAACGAATTAGGTGTGGCTTAGAGTCCTTCTTTTCAATTAAATACCTCAATGCTACATAGTCAGTGTATACTATTACCTTGGATCCTATGAGATAGGACCTGGACTAGTCGAACGCAAACACTACCGGCAGCATTTCCTTCTCCGTCACAGTGTAATTTAGTTGTGCTCCACTCAGTGTTCTATTAGCATAATAGTTTGGATGCATCAGCTTGTCCTTTCGTTGGCCCAGCACTTCCCCCACTGCATAGTCACTTGCTTCGCATATAAGCTCAAATGGTTGCTCCTAGTTGGGGGCAACAATGATTGGTGCTGAGACCAGCCTCTTTTTCAGTTCCTCAAATGCAGTTCTGCAATCATCAGAAAATACAAAAGTGTGATCTTTTTCAAGTAACTTACAGAGAGGATTGGCAATTTTGGAGAAGTCTTTAATGAACATCCGATAAAAACCGGCGTGTCCAAGAAAGCTTCTAATGGCTTTGACAGACATTGGTGGAGGCAGCTTTTGTAATGACGTCAAATTTAGCCCAATCCATCTCAATTCCCATGCTAAAAACCCGGTGCCCCAAGACTATTCCTTCTTGTACCATGAAATGGAACTTTTCCTAATTTAGCACCAAGTTAGTCTCCATGCACCGTTTCAGCACTCTTGTCAGATTGACAAGGCATTCATCGAATGAATTCCCTACCACTGAGAAATCATCCATGAACACCTCCATGATATCTTCCACCATGTCAGTGAATATGGCCATTATGCACCTTTGAAATGTGGCAGGTGCATTGCATAGGCCGAATGGCATCCTCCTGAAAGAAAAAGTGCCATATGGGCATGTGAAGGAGGTCTTCTCTCTATCCCAAGGGGAAATAGAGATCTGATTGTACCCTGAGTACCTATCCAAGAAACAAAAATATGACCTCCCTGCCAACCTGGCGAGCATCTGGTCAATGAAGGGAAGTGGGAAGTGGTCCTTACGGGTGGCTAGATTCAGTTTCCGATAGTCCATGCAGATCCTTCATCCGGTGACGGTTCTTGTTGATATTAATTCATTGTTTTCATTTTGCACAACTGTCATGCCACCCTTCTTTGGCACATATTGAACTGGGCTAACCCATCTACTATCAGAGATTGGGAAAATAATTCCCACGTCTAGCCACTTTATCACTTCCTTCATATTCGGGTTCAGCCTTCTTTGGTGTTCCCTGGAAGGTTTGTGTCCCTCTTCCAGGAGAATCTTATGTATGCAGTAAGCGGGGCTGATCCACTTTATGTCTGCCATCGTCCATCCGATGGCAATTTTATATTCCTTGAGTACGTGTATAAGATGTTGAGCATGCACATCTAGCAAACCTGATGAGATAATAACAGGTAAAATGGAGTTAGGGCCCAGAAATTCATACCTGAGATGAGCTGGTAATGGACTAAGCTTCAGCTTTGGTGGTTCCTCAATGGATGGTTTTACTGGAGGGGTCTCTCTATTTTCTAAGTGTAGAGGTTCAAACTCCAACTCTCTATCCCAAAACCCTTTGCCTTCCAGTGCCAACACCCACTCCGCCAGACTTTCACCATTTACCTCATCTAAATTCATTAGGCATGGCTGAAGTGGATTTTCAGTTGTCAAAGCTATATTGCCTGTCTCCACTATCGCATCTACTGCATCAATGAGAGAGCAATTTGCGAACTCACTAAGGCGCCTCATAGATTTTTGTACATTGAATATGATCTTTTCATCATTTAGCCTCATCTTGAGCTCCCCAGTCTCACAATCGATCAAGGCTCTCCCCGTGGCTATGAATGGTCTTCCTAAGATTATAGGAATCTCCTCATCCACCTTCCAGTCTGGAATCACAAAGTCGGTGGGAAACACAAACTTCCCCACTTGAATAAGCACATCATCTAATATCCTGAATGGACGTTTTACCGTCCTGTCAGCAAGCTGTAGTAACATTGAAGTAGGCCTGGCTCTCCCGAAGCCCAGCCTCTTATATATCACCAAGGGCATAAGATTTATGCTAGCCCCCAAATCACACAATGCCTTAGCAAAGGCAAAGTTTTCTATAGTGTACGGAATAGTGAAGCTACATGGGTCAGATAACTTCTCAGCTATGGGTCTGGATACCACTGCACTACATATCTGAGTGAGAGTAATGGTGGCCAAGTATTGGAAATCAAATTTTCTCGACATCAAGTCTTTCGTCATTTTAGCATACCTAGGCATCTCTTTCAAAGCTTCAATTAAGGGGATGTTTACCTGGATTTGCTTGAGCATCTCACAGAACTTCTTGTATTGCTCATCCTTCTGGTGCTTGGCCAACCTTTGAGGGAATGGGTCTGGAGGCCTCTTCTTCCCAATCACTTGGGGTCTTTTTTTATCTACTATCTGTTCCACAACTGGCTATTCTACCGGTTCAGCTGCTTTCTCCGTTTCCTGCTGCACATCAATATTTTCAGCTACTGGCTGGGCTATAACTTCTGTCAACCCTGTGGACTCATCCAGTTCAATAGGTATTAGAATGAGTGTCTCAGCCTACAAGTTGCCTCTAGTTCTCTCCTGCTCAGCATCCAGATCTCTACCGTTTCTCATACTTACTGCCATCACCTGCTTTGGGACTTGATCTTTTGGGTTTGTTTGAGTGTCTGCAGGTAATGTCCCTTGAGGACGATTGTTCAGTGTCATCGTAATATGGCCTACTTGAACCTCTATATTCTTAATAGCTGCATCATGTGCATCTATCCTTTCATTGGTTTTGGCATGTGACCCAATCACCTGCTGCATCATAGCTTCTAACTTTGCAAACCCATCGTCATGTCTACCCCCATGTTGTGGTGGAGGTGGATGATACCCCTGCTACTGATTTTTGAAGGCTTGAGGTCTAGGATATGGAGCGATATTGTTGGGTGACTGTCACGACCCCAAACCCGATCGTGATGGCATCCAGCACACTGCTAGGCCAGCCTGACCAATTAACAACAATCACGGAGCTATAAGCTCACTTTATCCAATTTAAGCGTAACAGAATAATTCAACAGTGATAGGAATATCAAAACAGGGAACCAAGTCCCAATACAGTGCAACTCCCCAAAGACCGAGGGGTCAGGAGTCATGAGCCTCTACAGATAACATAAGTGTAGTAATTGTTTACATGATACCAAGTGCGGAAAGAAATAGCAAATACAGAACCAAATGACAGAAAGAAGGAATATCGTGTCCTGCGGACTCTGCAGCTACCTCGAATATCCTACAGAAGTCGCCTCGAACAGCTACCGGATCAGGACTGCTGAGAGGTACCTGGATCTGCACACAAAGTGCATGGAGTAAAATGAGTACTGCCAGACTCAGTGGTAATAAACAGGGGTAAGACAGCGTAGATAAGAAATCCACAATAAAGCACTATGTAAAGCTGTAACCAATGCCCTGTAACAGTTTCATATCAACAACAGAGAACCAACAAGGATCAACAACATAGTATAACAGCTAGCGGATATAGTTAAATTCAATGCAATGCATGAAATAACAGCTACGACGCGTAGCCCGATCCAATTTGGGTACCCGTGCTCACTGTGGGGGTTCAGACTTCGGAGGGGCTCCTACAGCCCAAGCACAATATCATGAATATACGCTGCAGCGCGCAGCCCGATCCACTACCAGTCAGCTAATATGCAAATGCAGCCTCGCGGGCTCAAAAGTAGTTTGGAAAACTCCTTTATCATTTTTCAGTTGAAAACAGTAAATGTCAAGTTCCAGAGATTAGAAATATCATGATAACAGTAATAGCTACGGACTGGTAGTAAAACTAGCATGTCAATATCACAGGACAATGATAACGATCCTCACAGGATCCCAATAACTGGCTCACAGCCCATAAATGTACTCAACCATCCTTCTTTCCCAATAACTGGCTCACAGCCCATAAATGTACTCAACCATCCGAGAAGGAGGTTCAATGGCTCAAGAGTAGCCAATATCACAATATAATATGCAACCGTCCGAGAAGGACGTTCGACGGCTCAAGGATAGCCAATATCATTATACAGTATCAACAGGTCGGACTAAGCCATAGTCCCGAAATCACAATCGACCCCGCACTCACAAGAGAGTACGTGTCTCGCCGCTATACAGCATCACAAAGTGATATACCGGGGGTTCGAACCCGCTGGTCATCACCCACATCCATTACTCACCTCAATACAGCTCGACGACTAGTCCGCGATGCCCTTGCCACGAGAATCAAGCTCCCCACGCGTAGAATCTGATCAAATATAGTAGAAACACAACAAATTAGGCCAATGGGACGACACCCAGTCAAAACAACTCAATTTACATCAAAATTCCCAAAGTTGCCAAAACCCGACTTTCGGTACGCTTCTCGAAAAATTACGAAAGTCACATATTCGGAACCCTCGTCTCAATACGCGTCTAGGAATATAAAATTTACCAAATTCGGACTCTATTTGCCCACCCAAATCATTGTTTTTCTAAAGTTCAAGCCTAGGGCTAAAACCTCCATAAAAACACCTCAAATTCCTCCAATTTCATGAGATAATTGCATAATATTATCAATACTAATCATAATTTGAGTCCATAGTTGATTACCTGATGAATTCCCTTGAATTTCCCTTTAAAATCGCTCAAATCGCCTCTTAAGCCGAGCCCCAAATGTTTTGAAATGTTTCTGAAATTTCTAACTTCTGATATAATTAACCCTCTGCGATTTCCTCTTTTGCGGACAGTTTCCGCCTCTGCGGAATCGCTTCTGCGACCAATTGGTCGCTTCTGCGAACCCAGGCCTAACTATCTATTTCCGCCCCTGTGATCCACGGACCGCTTCTGCGCGTCCGCTCCTACAGAATTTCGTTCGCTCCTGTAGAACTTTCCGCTTCCGCGCCTCAGAGTCCGCTTCTGCGGACTCGCTTAAGCGGCCAAAATTCCGCTCCTGCGGATCCTTCACCCCTCGACCCAATTCCGCTTCTGCGACACTCCTTCCGTACCAGCGATGCCGCCTCTGCGGAAAAAGGTCTGCTCCTGCGAACAAATATGCTCATGCGCTCCCTCGTCCGCTCCTGCGGACTCGCCTCTGCGGTCCCATTTCCGCAGGAGCGATAACAACAGAACCAGCAAACGAAAACCTGCAATTTTCCATGTTTTCTGCCGTTTAACCATCCAAAAACACCCCGAGGTCTCCGGGACCTCATCCAAGCACACCAACACATCCTAATACTTTATACGAACTTGTTCCACTCCTCAAAACACCTCTATCAACATCAAAACTCGTAATTCACATCGGATTCAAGCCTAATTTCCTTAAAACTTTCCGAATTACACATTCGATCAAAAACCCGACCAAACGACGTCCGAATGACCTAAAAATTTGCGGACATATCCAAAATCACATGACGAAGCTACAGAAATTGTCGGAATTCTATTCCGACCCTCGGATCAAAATCGCACCTACCGCTGGAATTTCGCCAAAATTCAACCTTAGCCAATTAAAGCCTATTTCTACACCGGACCTCCGTATTCCATTTTGATCGCTCCCCTAAGTCACAAATCACCTCCCAGAACTAACCAAATCATCAAAATACGATTCCGAGCCCTCAAACTAAATAGTCAACTCCAGGTTAACTTTTCATATTCAAGTTTCCTTCAAGAAGGCTATATGCCTCATTTTCAACCCAAATCACTCCTAACTCACCCGATAGACTCTAACACCGATATGAAAGCATAAAACACATAAATGCAAGGTAACAAGGTGGTAATTCCCGTAACGACGAGCCGGGTCATCACATTCTCCCCCTCGTAAGCAAACGCTCGTCCTCGAGCGGGTCAAGAAACATACCTGAAGTCTCGAACAAGTGAAGATATCTACTCCGCATTTCCTGCTCGATCTCCCAAGTGGCCTCCTCCACGGGTCGACCTCTCCACTAAACCTTAACTGATACAATACCCTTGGACCTCAATCTTCTCACCTGATGACCCAAAATAGCAATAGGCTCCACATCATAGGTCAAATCATCATCAAGTTGAATAGTGCTAAAGTCCAACACATGCGACGGGTCGCCAACATACTTCCGGAGCATGGACACGTGGAGCACTGGATGAACTCCTGATAGACTAGGTGGCAAAGCAAGCATATACGCCATCTCTCCAATCCTCCCGAGGATCTCAAAAGGGCCAATAAATCTCGGACTGAGCTTCCCTTTCTTCCCAAATCTCATGACGCCCTTCATCGGCAAAACCTTCAGCAAGACTTTCTCACCCACAGAATATGACACATCTCGAACCTTCCGGTCCGCATAACTCTTCTGGCGTGATTGAGCTGTGCGAAGCCTCTCCTGAATAACCTTCACCCGATCCAACGCATCCTGGACTAACTCTGTCCCCAATAACCTTGCCTCACCAGGCTCAAACCAACCAACTGGGGATCTACACCGTCTCCTATATATAAGCCTCATACGGCGCCATCTCGATACTGGATTGGTAGCTGTTGTTATAGGCAAACTCTGCGAGAGGCAAGTAATCAGCCCACGAACCACCAAAGTCAATAACACAAGCTCTCAACATATCCTCCAAAATCTGAATAGTACGCTCGGACTGTCCGTCCGTCTGAGGATGGAATGCAGTACTCAACTCAACCTGGGAGCCCAACTCCCGCTGAAATGTCCTCCAGAACTGTGAGGTAAACTGAGTACCTCTATCTGATATAATAGAAACTGGGACTCCATGCAATCTAACGATCTCCCGAATGAATATCTCAGCTAATCGCTCCGAGGAGTACGTAGTACACACAGGAATGAAGTGAGCTGACTTGGTCAGCCTATCCACAATCACCTAAACAGAATCAAACTTCCTCGTTGTCCGAGGGAGTCCAGTAACAAAGTCTATAGTGATCCTCTCCCACTTCCACTCAAGAATATCAATGCGCTAAAATACGCCATCGGGCCTCTGATGCTCGTACTTAACCTGCTGACAGTTGAGGCACCGTGCTACATGTCTGACAATGTCCATTTTCATCTTTCTCCACCAATAGTGTTGTTTCAAATCTTGATACATCTTCGCGGCTCCCGGATGGATAGAATACCGCGAGCTATGGGCCTCCTCCAGAATCAACTCACGAAGGCCATCAACATTGGGCACACATATCGGCCCTACATCCTCAATACGCCGTCACTATCAATGGTAACATCTCTAGCATCATCAAGCTGAACTATATCCCTAAGGACAGCCAAGTGTGGATCATCATATTGGCGCTCACGAATACGGTCATATAAGGAAGACTGAGATACAACACAAGCCAATACCCTGCTGGGCTCTGAAATGTCTAACCTCACTAGCCGATTGGCTAGTACCTGAACATCATAAGCAAATGATCTCTCCTCAGATGGAATATGTGCCAAGCTCCCCATACTAACCGCCTTCCGGCTCAAAGCATCGGCCCCACATTGACCTTCCCCGGATGATATAGAATAGTAATGTCATAATCCTTAAGCAACTCAAGCCATCTCCGCTGTCTCAAATTAAGATCTTTCTGTTTGAACAAGTGCTGGAGACTACGATGGTCGGTATACACCTCACAAGACACGCCATACAAATAATGCCTCCAAATTTTCAAGGCATGAACAATGGCAGCTAGCTCCAAATCATGAATAGGATAGTTCTTCTCATGTGGCTTCAACTGACGAGAAGCATAAGCAATCACCTTAGCTTCCTGCATCAACACAAAACAAATCCCCACTCTCGAGGCATCACAATAAACAGTATTTGAACCTGATGCTGATGGCAATACTAACACTAGAGCTGTGGTGAAAGTTGTCTTGAGCTTCTGAAAGCTCTCCTCGCACTCATCCGACCACACGAATGGTGCACCCTTCTGAGTCAATTTAGTCAAAGAAGAAGCAATGGATGAAAATCCCTGAACAAACCGGCGATAATTTTCTGCCAAGCCAAGAAAGCTCCTAATATCTGTAGCTGAGGACGGTCTAGGCCAACTCTGCACCCGCCTCTATCTTCTTCGGATCAACCTGAATACAATCACGAGACACCACATGTCCCAGAAATGCTACGGACTCGAGCCAAAACTCGCACTTGGAGAATTTAGCATATAGCTTCTCCTCCCTCAATCTCTGCAACACAATACTCAAATGTTGAGCATGCTCCTCCCGACTACGGGAGTAGACTAGAATGTCATCAATGAACACAATCACAAATGAATCCAAATAGGGCCTGAACACACTGTTCATCAGATGCATAAATGCTGCTGGGGCGTTGGTCAGCCCAAAAGACATCACAAGGAACTCATAGTGACCATATCCGGTCCGGAATGCAGTCTTCATAATGTCAGACTCTCTAATCTTCAGCTGATGGTAGCCTGAACGAAGATCAATCTTCGAGAACACCCTAACACCCTGTAACTGATCAAACAAATCATCAATGCGCGGTAGAGGGTACTTGTTCTTCACTGTTACTTTGTTTAATTTCCTATAATCAATACAAATTCGCATGGAACCATCTTTCTTTTTAACAAATAACACCGGCGCACCCCACGGGGACACACTAGGGCGGATGAAACCCTTATCTAGAAGCTCCTGAAGCTGCTCTTTCAATTCTTCAACTCAGCTGGTGCCATCCGATAAGGAGGAATGGATATGGGTTGAGTGCCCGGCACCAAGTCAATGCCAATATCAATATCCCTATCAGGCGGCATGCCCGGCAGGTCTGAGGGGAATACGTCTGGAAAAATCCCTCACAACAGGTACATAATCAATGCTAGGAGACTCGGCTCCCACATCTCTCACAAATGCTAAGTACGACAAACATCCTTTTTCAACCATCTTCTGAGCCTTTAAGAACTAAATGACACGGCTAGGGACAAAATCAGTCGAACCCCGCCACTCGATCTGAGAAATACCAGGAATAGCCAACGTAACTGTCTTAGCATGACCGTCCAATATAGCATGGTACGGAGACAACTAGTCCATACCCAATATCACATCAAAGTCCACCATCCCCAACAATAACAGATCTGCCTGGGTCTCCAAACCCCCAATAGAAATAACACAGGATCTATAGACATGATCTATAACAATCGTACTACGAGTCGCACCCAAATGATGTGCAAAATAAGAGGACACGTATGAATATGTGGACCCTGGATAAAATAGAATAGAGGCATCTCTGTGACAGACAGAAATGATACCTGTAATCACTGCATCGGAGGCAACTGCATCACGCCTATCAGGGAGTGCATAGAATCATGCCTGGCCTCCACCAGATCTCTCCTCGCCTCTGGGGCGACCACGAGAAGACTGACATCTACCTCTACTAGCCTGAGATGGTGCTGAAGAGGAGGGCTGTTCCCTCTGCCGAGTCCTGTCCCTACGGAGTCGAGGGCACCGCCTCCTCATGTGGCCAAACTCACCACAATCATAACAAGCACCTGGTGCTGGAGATGGGGACTGAAGGGAACCCCTCGCCGCAGAAGAACCCTGGGCTGAAGAAGTAGGTGCTGCACTCTGGGCTGGGAGGGCACCAAGTGAAGACTGACCCTGCTGAAATCCCTGTCGACCACGACCATAAAAACCTCCGCTCTGCTCAGGGTGGCCTGAATGAGAAGGTCTAGATGAGCGACCTCTGCCCTACTTAAAATGCCCTCTAGATAGAGCACCGCTGAAGCTACCAGAACCATGAGGCCTCTTGGCCTCCTGCTCCTCCAGCTCACACTGGCGATCCGCCTCAATGGAGCGTGCCATATCCACAACCTGCTCAAAAGATGACGATAGAACTCTCTCTCTCTGGTCATGATAAGGCGGATGGAGTAGTTGAGGCCATCAATGAACCTCTTAATCCTCTCCCTATCAGTAGGGATCGTCCATGTGGCATGCCTAGCCAACTGTGTGAATCCAAGCTTATACTGGGTCACTGACATGTCGCCCTAAACCAACCACTCAAACTGGCGACGAAGCTCCTCACGACGGGACTGAGGTACATACTTCTCTAGGAAGAGAGTATAAAACTGCTGCCAGGTGAGAGGTGCCGCTCCTGCAGGCCTACGCCTCTCAAACTCCTCCCACCAATCAAATGCGGGACCAGTAAACTGAAAAGTAGTGAATGAAACTCCGCTGGACTCAAGAATACCAGCTGTACATAGCATCCTCTGGCACTTATCTAAGAAACCCTGGGCATGCTCGCCCTCAGCGCCACTGAAATGGGGTGGCTGGAGTCTACCAAACCTCTCAAGACGACGCCGCTCGTCGTCGGGCATAGCCTGAACCATATGCTCTGGAGCTGGTGCAGCTGGAGGAATAACTAGTGCAACCACCTGAGCGGGGACCGCCTCTGGCGTTTGAAGCCCCTGAACAACCTGCTCAGGTGTGCGAGCTGCAGGGGTCTGCTGACCACCCCCTGTCTGAGATGTCGCTGCAGTAGCGGTAGCTGATACTACCTGAGCCAAACCGGAACACACCGATAATATCTGGGCAAGAGTCTCCTGAAGACCAGGAATAGCAATAGATACAGTCTGGGCCTGAACTGGGGCTGCCGGAGCATCAACTACTATGGGCTGCTCCTGAATAGGTACAACGGGCAGGTCAGCTGGCACAGCCTCAGCTGCCCTACCTCTACCTCTAGCACGACTGCGCCCACGACCTCTAGTAGTTGGCAATGGAGGTCATCCACCTCGTCCTGATGCTCGTGTTCTCGCCATCTGCGAGAGAATAGAATATAGAAGTTCAGTTCTCAGAAACAACAAGATCGCACGACAGAGTTCAAGAAAAGTGAAGCCTCCCGAGGATAAGTACAGGCGTCCCCGTACCGATCCACAAGACTCTACTAACCGGCTCAAGACTCATGAGGCCTAGTAAACCTAGGCTCTAATACCAACTTGTCACGACCCCAAACCCGGTTGTGATGGCGCCCACCACACTTCTAGGCCAGCCTGACCAATTAACAACAATCACGGAGCTATAAGCTCACTTTATCCAATTTAAGCGTAACAGAATAATTCAATAGTGATAGGAATATCAAAACAGGGAACCAAGTTCCAAAACAATACAACTCCCCAAAGACCGAGGGGTCAGGAGTCATGAGCCTCTACAAATAACATGAGTGTAATAATGGTTTACATGATACCAAGTGCGGAAGAAAATATCAATACAGAATCAAAAGACAGTAAGAAGGAATATCGGGTCCTGCGGACTCTGCAGCTACCTCGAATATCCTACGTATGTCGCCTCGAACAGCTGCCGGATCACTGCTGAGAGGTACTTGGATCTGCACACAAGGTGCAGGGAGTAAAGTGAATACTGCCAGACTCAGTGGTAATAAACAGGGGTAAGACAGCGCAGATAAGAAATCCACAATAAAGCACTATGTAAAGCTGTAACCAATGCCCTATAACAGTTTCATATCAACAGTAGAGAACCAACAAGGATCAACAACATAGTATAACAGCTAGCGGATATAGCTAAATGCAATGCAATGCATGAAATGACCGCTACGGCGCGTAGCCCGATCCAATTTGGGTACCCATGCTCACTGTGGGGGTTAAGACTCCGGAGGGGCTCCTACAGCCCAAGCACAATATCATGAATATACGCTGCGGCGCGCAGCCCGATCCACTACCAGTCAGCTAATATGCAAATGCAGCCTCGCGGGCTCAAAAGTAGTTTGGAAAACTCTTTTATCATTTTTCAGTTGAAAACAGTAAATGTCAAGTTCCAGAGATTGGAAATATCATGATAACAGTAATAGCTACTGACTGGTAGTAAAACTAGCATGTCAATATCATAGAACAATGCTAACGATCCTCGCAGGATCCCAATAACCGGCTCACAGCCCATAAATGTACTCAACCATCCGAGAAGGAGGTTCAACGGCTCAAGAATAGCCAATATCATAATACAGTACCAACAGGTCGGACTAAGCTTCACCGGCTCGCGAATAGCCAATATCATAATATAATATCAACAGGTCGGACTAAGCCATAGTCCCCAAATCACAATCGACCCCGCACTCACAAGAGAGTACATGTCTCGCCGCTATACAGCGTCACAAAGTGGTATACCGGGGTTTCGAACCCGCTGGTCATCACCCACATCCATTACTCACCTCAATTCAGCTCGATGACTAATCCGCAGTGCCCTTGCCACGAGGATCAAGCTCCACAGGTGTAGAATTTGATCAAATTCAATAGAAACACAACAAATTAGGCCAATGGGACGACACCCAGTCAAAACAACTCAATTTACATCAAAATTCCCAAAGTTGCCAAAACCCGACTTTCGGTACGCTTCTCAAAAAAGTACAAAAGTCACATATTCGGAACCCTCGTCTCAATACGAGTCTAGGCATATAAAATTTACCAAATTCGGACTCCATTTGCCCACTCAAATCCTTGTTTTTCTAAAGTTCAAGCCTAGGGCTAAAATCTCCATAAAAACACCCCAAATTACTCCAATTTCATGAGAAAATTGCATAATATTACCAATACTAATCACAATTTGAGTCCATAGTTGATTACCTGATGAATTCCCTTGAATTTCCCTTCAAAATCGCCCAAATCGCCTCTTAAGCTGAGCCCCAAATGTTTTGAAATGTTTCTGAAATTTCTAACTTCTGATATAATTAACCCTCTGCGATTTCCGCTTCTGCGGACAGTTTCCGCCTCTGCGGAACCGCTTCCGCGACCATTGGTCGCTTCTGCGAACCCACACCTAACTGGCCATTTCCGCCCCTGCGAGCCACGGACCGCTTCTGCGCGTCCGCTCCTGCAGAATTTCCTCCGCTCCTGCTGAACATTCCGCTTTCGCACCTCAGAGTCCGCTTCTGCGGACTCGCTTAAGCGGCCAAAACTCCGCTCGTGTGGATCCTTCACCCCTCGACCCAATTCCGCTTCTGTGACACTCCTTCCGCACCAGCGATGCCGCCTCTGTAGACAAAGGTCCGCTCCTGCGAACCAATACGCTCTTGCGCTCCCTCGTCCGCTCCTGCAGACTCGCCTCTGCGGTCCCATTTCCGCAGGAGCAAAAACAACAGAGCCAGCAAAACGAAAACCTGCATTTTTCCATGTTTTCTCCCGTTTAACCATCCGAAAATACCCCGAGGTCCCCGGGACCTCATCCAAACACACCAACACATCCTAATACTTTATACGAACTTGTTCCACTCCTCAAAACACATCTAACAACATCAAAACTCATAATTCACATCGGATTCAAGCCTAATTTCCTTAAAACTTTCCGAATTACACATTCGATCAAAAACCCGACCAAACGACGTTCGAATGACCTAAAAATTTGCGTACATATCCAAAATCACATGACGAAGCTACATAAATTGTTGGAATTCCATTATGACCCTCGGATCAAAATCTCATCTACCGCTCGGATTTCCCCAAATATCAATCTTAGCCAATTCAAGCCTATTTCTATACCGGACCTCCGAATTCCATTTCGATCGCTCCCCTAAGTCACAAATCACCTTCCGAAACTAACCAAATCATCAGAATCCAATTCCGAGCCCTCTAACTAAATAGTCAACTCCATATTGACTTTCCATATTCAAGTTTCCTTCAAGAAGGCTATATGCCTCATTTTCAACCCAAATCACTCCTAACTTACCCGATAGACTCTAACACCAATATGAAAGCATAAAATACATAAATGCAAGGTAACGGGGTGGTAATTCCCATAACGACGGGCCGGGTCGTCACAGCGACCTCATACCTCCTGCATTGTATTGTGGTTGAGGGGGCCTGTACTGCTGTGGAGCCTACTGACCCCAATTCTGGTTTCCCCGTCGTTTCCCTCCATAATTTGCTACGTAATTCGTGTCTTCATGCTGATGATGATGTTCTTGATCTGCAACCCATGGATTACCTATGTGTTGGCTAATGCAAGATGTGCATAAACCCCCATTGGTAGTATCTACAATATGAACCTGCTGCTTAACCCCACGTTCTTCCACATTTTTCGTCAGGATGCTCATCTGTGTCAGAAGAGTAGCCATGTTCTCCTCCATAGTGTTGGAAGGATTTCAGAGGTACAGAGTGTACCACTGGAGTGATAGGAGCATTCTTGGTTGTCCACCCTGAGTTCTGAGCCATCTTGTCAAGCAAATTCTGGCCTTCTCTCCAGGTCTTGCTCAGAAAAGCCCCACCTGCTGAGGCATCAACTATGTTCTTCATGCTATCCGAGAGCCCCATGTAAAACCTTTGACCCAACATCTATTCGGGAACCCCATGGTGAGGACACATGACTAGCATACCCTTAAATCTGCCCCAAGTCTCATGCAATGTCTCCCTCGGTTTTTGCTTGAAGCTCACAATCTCATCAATTTATTGAGCTGTTTTGTTAGGTGGATGAAATTTGTTGTGGAATTGTTTGACTAACTCATCCCATGTTGCTATAGAGTTGATGGGAAGTGAGTTGCGCCATACATGTGCAGCTCCGGTAACTAAGAATGGAAACAACAATAGCCTAATTGCTTCCGTTGTCACATTTGGTTGTCTCTGCGTCTTGCATATAGAAAGAAAGTTCTTCAGGTGCTGTTGTGGTTCTTCAACTCAAGTCCCAGAAAATAGTCCCTTGTTTTACAACAAGTGTAGCATGTTGTTAGTGATCTGGAATGATTCAGCTTGAATGGATGGCACAATAATGGCAGTTGCCAAATTATCAGCAGTTGGTTGTGCCCGGTCAAACAGTGCACCCTCATACGCCTCCTGCGCCTCTTCCTGCACATTCAACCCAGCTTGCTGGTTTGGATCATTTACGTCCCCCATGTCAAAGTCTAGTTTCAGTAGTTGCTGAGATTGTTAAAGTTGTCTGTTTGCCCTGTTTCGTGCCCGAAATGTTTGCTCTAGGTATGAAAGTCCTTCAAGTAGTTCTCTAGTCCTTCCAGATTTCCTAGGCATGCACCTGAGCACCCAATTCAACAATCATCAAAATTTTCAATTTAAAGTCTGTAGAGATAAATCTGACTACACAAGAATCTTGCAGTTCTGTCAATGGCAATTGATAATGCCGTTAACTCCCCGATAACAGCGCCAAAATTTGATCACGCCCAACTATGCCTTCTAAAAAGGACAATGCGGTCGCTACAAATATAACCCGATTTATAAGTCCGGGGTCGAATCCCACAGAGAGTTAACCTATCAACTACAATCTTCAAAACCCAACAAAACTTCCGAATCAGCTGCCCAAATATTCAAGTATCTTTTTTAAGTGTTTTTTACTAACTACTTTTGCAATAACTAATTGACTAAAGAAATAACGGAATGTGTTGTAAAGAATAATGAGAAAGACTAAGGTGATGATTTCCCCTATTGATGAAATCCCTTCTGTTTATGCTCATACAAATTGTCAATACCTCTCTATCAATCATGAACCCTAATTTCTACCGTAATTCTCTCTCCAAGCAATTACAATAATTTACTATTGCACTCTTCCGAGCTATCATAGCTAGCTTTAATTAGCACAGTTCACTTTTGATTGCACCCAAGGTTTCGTTATTCCTAATCCCACATTTACACCCGCAATTATAGATTCCTCCAATAATCTAGGTATGATGTTGTTCAACAATGACCTAAATATGCACTCTTTTCCAAGTTATGACACTAAATAGGTACAGCTAATCGAGGATCCTATCAATTAACTACAGCAAGAACGAAGTTGAACAAATAGAAATTTAACTACCAATTTGTTTTCACATAACCCAGAAGTTCATCAATCAATAGGTTCCATCTGGCACCTTAGATAAGAATTTAGCTACTCATAACTATGAAAGCAAAAGATATAATGGATTTCATAATCAAGAATTCAAAGTAAAAGAAAGAGAGATGTTAAGAGAATTCTCTCACACTAGATTCCTTGCAAAAGTAGTCAATAGTACAAAACTTGCCTCCTTTGGGTGAATCCTAACAATATATATAGGGTTTAGGTATTATAATTTCCATTTTTACACTTCAGCCCTTAAACTTTTCGCGTTCTTCCGCGGTTTCACCGCGGTCGCGGTGGAACCGCGGTCAGCAACGCTTTCTGAACCTTCAAAACTTCTGCAGGCCTGTTCTACCGCGATTCTACCGCGATCGTGGTGGAACCGCGGTCAAACAGTGCCTCGGATTCTTCAGGGCTGTTCCAGCGTATTTTCTTGATTTATTTCACACATGGCCTTTTTCACCTTCTTTTGACTCCAAAATTGCTCTTTTAGCCTTCCTCAACTCTTTGTATCTATAACACACTAAAAACACTAATAAGAGCATTTTGTCATCATATATATTATCAAAACAACATTAAAGTGTGATTATTTAGGATATAAATATAGTAAAAGTTACCTATTATCAGTCACTTTAAATAGAAAAACTCCCTTATACATTATCCTTCGGGGTAGGTGTGTAATAAAGGAGGTGTGATAGGGATGAACTCCTTAAATCCCTAGAAAATATTATGGACCATTTGGAAAAGATTCCCAAATAGTTTTGAAAAAAGCTGATTTGGGTGAAGTGTGATTTGAAATTGAAAATGTATTTGGACATAAATTTGGTAAGTTTTGACATATTAAAAAGTTAAGTTTTCCTGCTAAAAAGTCTCAAATGGTCAATGATTTAGCCCAAAAAAAAGGTCTTAAGCTATATTTGGATTTGAAGTTTTGGTTTTCAAAATCTCCCCAAAACTAGATTAAATCTATAAATAAACACATATTTGAATTATTATATTTTTTTTGTTGAAAAAAACTTTAAAACTTATGGTCAAATGCCTACTAGTCTACTATATAAACGTATGCCGATTTTAATGTGGAGATTATTACATATGTCATCAAACCAAACAGCCCCTTATTGTGCTACCCGAACCCAAACCCGAACCCGATTCCCAGGAAATTTGACGGCACATTCTTATTTCGATTTTCCCTCTTCCCTTCAGAAATAACAAGGAAAACGTTTTAGCTGCCAAAAACAATCTTTCCTGTACCACTTACAATTTTTGTCCCTGCTAGTTTGTGTTTGTGAAAATACGTATTTCCACAAAATTAGGGTTAGGGTTAGGGTTCCGAGCTTTGATTTGGGTTTGGCGATCAACTCTGGAAGCGTGATAAGTACCATGTACGCTGATCGAGAAGAAGCACTAAGTCGGACGTCTATAAAAGACAGGCTGAAGCGCAATGCTGCTGATGATTCTGCTCGTCGGAGACTAATTTCCGGTAAGAGGTCCTCTCTCTCCCTCACACACACGCACACACAATGAATGCGGAGCATCTGCACATATTATACTTCGTGGATGTTGCTGCATATATATACCTTGTGTTCCATTTTTTGTGACCGTGTTTGGCTAGGCATAAAATATAAGAAACAAAGATAGACTTTTGAATTGTAGTTTGAAAGTGCCTATAAATCAAGGTAAAATGAGAAATATAAAGTTAAATTGTTTCAAGGTATAGAAAAGTGCCATTCTTAACTAAAAAGAAAGTGTGCCACATAAAATGGAAAAGATTCGAGTCGAGGCACCAATACTACTCCACCAACTACTACTTTGTTGCAGTAGGTATAGACAACAACAACAACAACCCAGTATATTTCCACAAAATGGGGTTTGGGGAGGGTAATATGTAGACAGGCCTTACCTCTACCCAAGAGAGTAGAGAGGCTGTTTCCAATCGACACTCGGCGCAGGGAAAGAAAGGCAAACAAAAACAAAAACAAAAACAGCATTAGTTACACCAACATACATCGCATAAATAATTAACTAAACATAGGAGACATACGTACCATAAATAAATTGGCATGCAATAATATTAAAACAGTAACTACCAGAAATGACTACCATAAGAGAACGCAAACTACTTCTCTATGGGTGGCCCTACCATACTTCACCCACCCCGGGAAAGGAGTACGAAAAATCTAGAAGCCCCTACCCTACAACCCTGATACTAGACCTCCAGACTTTCCTATCAAGGGTCATGTCCTCGGAAATCCGCATCCTGGCCATGTCCTGCCTAATTACCTCTCCCTAGTATCTCTTAGGCCTCCCTCTGCCTTTCCTCACACCGACCACCGCTAGCCGCTCACAGCTCCTCACCGGGGCATCGGGGCTTCTCCTCCGCACATGCCCGAACCACCGAAGCCTCACCTCTCGCATCTTCTCATCCACTGGGGCCACCTCCACCTTCTCCCGAATAACTTCGTTCCTAATCTTATCTAACCTGGTGAGCCCGCACATCCACCTGAGCATCCTCATCTCCGCAACCTTCATCCTCTGAACATGAGATTTCTTCACCGGCCAACACTCCGTCCCATACAGCATGGCAGGTCTAACCACAGCTCTATAAAACTTCCCCTTGAGCTTTTGTGGCACTTTTTTATCCAGGACTCCTGATGCAAGCCTCCACTTCGACCACCTCGCCGCTATACGGTGAGTGACATCCCCGTCTATCTCCCGTCCCCCTGAATCACCGATCCAAGGTATCTGAAACTATCTCTCTTGGCTATGGCTTGAGATCCAATCATCACGCTCCCTCCCATTTTGCTCAGTTCAGTGCTAAACTTGCACTCCAGATATTCTGTCTTAGACCTGCTTAGTTTGAAGCCCTTAGACTCGAGAGTCTGTCTCCATTCCTCTAGCCTCCTGTTAACACCGACCCTCGTCTCGTCTACCAGGACTATGTCATCAGCAAATAGCATACACCAAGGCACATCCCCTTGAATATGCCGCGTCAAATCCATCACCAAGGCAAACAAGAGAGGGCTAAGCTCAGATCCTTGATGGAGCCCCATAACCATCGGGAAATGGTCTGAGTCGCCACCCACTGTCCTGACCCTAGACTTAGCTCCATCGTACATATCCTTGATTATTCTGATGTAGGCTTCCGGCACGCTCATAGCCTCCAGACACCTCCATAGCACCTCCATAGGGACCTTGTCATACGCCTTCTCCAAGTCGATAAACACCATGTGCAGGTCCTTCCTCATATCCCTGAACTGTTCCACCAATCTCCTGACAAGGTGGATAGCTTATGTAGTGGACCGACCCGACATGAAACCGAACTGATTCACGGAAATAGATGTCGACTCCCTCAGCCTGGCCTCGTTCACCCGCTCTCAGACCCTCATGGTGTGTCTTATTAATTTGATGCCCCTATAGTTGCTGCAACACTGGATATTCCCTTTGTTCTTATACAAGGGCACCACTGTACTCCACCTTCACTCCTCCGGCATCCTTTTGGTCCTGAAGATCGCATTGAACAACCTGGTGAGCCACTTCACTCCTGGCTTACCCATGCATTTCCAGAACTCCACCGGGATTTCGTCTGGCCGGGTCACTCGACCTCTACTCATCCTACGCAAAGCCCCCACGACCTCTTCCACCCTAATGCGCTTGCGGTACCCTAGGTCTCTATGACGCTCTGAATGCCCCAGCTCCCTTAGTTCTATACTTTGGTCCCCCTGCTCGTTGAGAAGGTCTCGGAAGTACACCTGTCATCTCTGTTTGACTTGAGACTCCCCCATCAGGACTCTACCATCCTCATCCTTGATGCACCTAACTTGGTCCAGGTCCCTCGCCTTCCTTTCCCTTACTTTGGCTTACCGGAATAACTTCTTGTCCCCGCCTTTCTCCCCCAATTCCTCGTACATGTGACCAAAAGCCGCGTTTTTAGCTTCTGTGACCGCTAGTTTCGCTTCCTTCCTTGCCACCTTATAGCTCTCTCTGTTCACCTTCCTTTCTTCCTCGCTTGTGCTCCCTGCCAACTTCGCAAAAGCTGCTTTTTTCACCTCTACTTTTCCTCGCACTACATCGTTCCACCACCAGTCGCTCTGATGTCTGCCTAGTTAGCCTTTGGCTACCCCAAGCACATCTCGCGCTGCCTCCCTAACCAGATTCGCCGTCTCTAACCACATTGCGTCTGCTACACCAGAACTTCTTCAAGCTCCACCATCAACTAACCTTCTCTCCAGCTCTTGGGCTTTCTCTTTAGTCATAGCACCCCATCTAATTCGCGGTCGGCCCCGAGCACCCCTCTGCTTCTTCTTCACCCAGAGTCCGACATCCATCTAGGAGTCTATGAAGGGTACAAAGGGATTCTCCCGGAATAACCTTGCAGTCTCTGCACAGACCTCTATCGCTCCTTCTGAGAAGGAGGTAATCGATCTGAGTCCTCACCGCCGAACTTTTGAAGGTGGCCAAATGTTCCTCCCTCTTCTGAAATGTCGAGTTAGCAATCAGACGCCCGGAAGCTCTAGCGAAATCCAACAGCGCAGTGCCTCCTCTGTTCCTAACCCCGAGGCCAAAGCCGCCGTGCACCTCACCATAACCACTAGCATCTGCCCCAATATGGCCATTAAAGTCCCCTCCAATGACCAACTTCTCAGATTGGGGATACTACGCACCAGCTCATCCAAGTCATCCCAAAAATGCCTCTTGACCTCCTCATTTAAGCCTGCATGCGGTGCGTAGGCGCTGATGACGTTGAGGACACAACCCCCGATAGCCAACTTAATAGATATCAACCTATCGTTCACTCGCCTAACCTCCACCACGGACTCCCTAAGGTCCTTATCCACCAGGATGCCCACTCCATTTTTGCCCCTCACGACCCCAGAGTACCACAACTTATACCCGTCTGCATCCCGCGCCTTCGTCCCTTTCCACCTAGTCTCCTGAACACAGGCTATGTTGACCCTCCTCTTCTGAAGAATCTTCGCAACTCAATGGACTTACCCATCAGAGTGCCTATGTTCCACAACCCGATCCTTAATCTATGAGCGTCCGCTACCCTCTTCCTACCCTTACCTCCCGCCCTACTCGCAGAACCTCTCCCTGCCCCCTACTCACCCCCGCCACCGCCCCTCCCCCCAAGGACATGACCTTGCACTTACATCCCCCGTCGCAGCCACTATCCCTCCAACCGACTATGGGGAATAGAGACGCACACACGCACAAAAGGGAGATACCAAAGGATGCAAACTAGATAGCAACAGAGAAAACCCCACAAGAAATGCTAGCAAGAGTACGAAAAAGGTGTACAGGTTAAACGAGGGGCGGGAGGTACCAACTCCCGGTGGAAAAACTTGAAGGTAGGCGCCCGAGGTCGAGTGCTGCCTCCACTTGCACGTCTCGTCCGGTGTTGCTTAGCTCTTCGCTCCCAAACGCGCAAAGTCGCCTTGTCACCTGTCCTTAGTTTTACCGGGACGGGTAGTTCTGTTGCATCCCGCCGAGAACCTGCACAAACATAAAAACCAACCACACAAAAATGCGGGGGGTGGGGGTGTTGCCTGACTTGGGGGAGGGACTGCCTGAAAGTGGAGTGGGAGGTGAGGGGGAACGGGGGAGGGGAGAAGAGGAGTGGCGGGGCAGAAGGGTAGGGGGAATGGGGGAGCGAGGGGGGAGGAGGGAAGGGAGAAAGAGAGAGGAGAGGAGGAAGAACGAAGGCAGAGGGGAGGGGGGGCTGCCGGCAAACTCGCCGGAGTCGGGGAGAGGGTGGTGGAGAAACAGAGGCGGGGAGGGGGGGCTGGGCGGAGGGCTGGGGGCGGGAGGGGGGAGAGAAGAGAGAGAAAAGAGAGGTGACCTTACCTGGTGGTCGCCGGAGTGGATGGGTGGAGGGGGGGTGAAGGCGGCTGGTCGCCGGAGTGGAGGAGTGGGGGGGGGGGTGATAAGTCGCTAGCGTGAAATTGACCGTTGAGAAAAGGCAAAGAGGAGAGAGAGAGAAAAACGCGTTGACATTGGATGTAGTGATTGGTCGTGATTTGGATTTCACTCTGTTTATGTATTTGATCAAATGAAGCACTTCAATGTTCTAGCATTTAAAAAGGATGGAAATAGAATCATTCAAGATCCCACATTTAGCTTTTCCCACAATTCTTGCTTCTGTGAGAAAAGAAAACTTTTTTTTCTTGTTTTCACGTGTGAATTAATGGTAGAAAATAATAAATCTTTGGTCTGTAGTCAAAAGAAAGGAACAGTAACTAAGAGAAGACCGGATATGACTATTTTTAAGAAGGCAGTAGGTATAGACTTGGTATAAATACTTAGTATTTTTTAAGAAAAAATTTTCTATTATATATGTGGTTTAAGTGGCGGCTGAAGGTGCTTCCTTGCACATTTGGTTAGATATATTGTTTGTTAGCTTCAATCAACTTATTACTTCAGTCCTAAAAATTGCTTATCATGTGCTTGAAGTGAGAGGCAGAGCCAAGATTTGAAGCTGATGGATTCTGGATTCTAGTACTTTCAAGTGAGTAGGGTCATTAATAATTTGTACAAATTAGATGGATTTCTTAAAGCCAATACAGAGTTCTGGCCAAAGTAACTGGGTTCCACTGAACCCATACATTGGTTTCTCTCTAGCTCCGCCCCTGCTCGAAGTGCTACTTAGTTAGTTCAAGAAAGGGTAGAGTGGGTTATACTGTAAGCAGGTCCTCCCTTTGCATTTCTGCGAAGAGGTTATTTCACGCTTTGAAACCATATGACCTACAGGTCAACATGTCATTGAGGAGTAACTGTACCATTGTACAATAGCTGCTTACTGAAAGATTGTTCTCTTCTTCTTTTGGAGTATCACAGAAGAGGCATGTAGTTAGCACTCAAACTTACACTGGCTCACTGGTTATGGCAGTTCTAATTTGGACTTTCTCACCTTTAGCAAGTAATGGATGGAATTAATTTAATAAGATTTGTGTATCTAGCTCAAATTAAGCTGGCCATCTTGCTTACAACAATAACAAGAACAACTACCCAGTATAATCATACAAGGTGGGATCTGAGGAGGGTAATACGTACGAAGGCCTTACTCCTACCCGAAAGGGCAGAGATGTTGTTTCCAATCGACCCTCGGCTCAGAAAAAGGAAAAGAAAACAAAAGCAAAAACAAGAAAGCATTAGTAACTCTATCAGAAATCACATAGATAATTATCTAAACATAAACCAAAAACCATAAATAAAATGGCATGCAGTAATATCGACCAGTAACTACCATGAGGGGGCACAATACAATACACAACTCATCTATAGAGAGCCGTACCAAACCCCCCAGCCCCGAGAAAGAAGTGCGAAAGATACTAGAAGCCCCTATCCGACAACCCTGATACTAGACCTCCAGACTCTCCTATCAAGGGCCATGTTCTCGAAAATCCACATTCTAGCCATGTCTTGCCTGATCACCTCTCCCCAATACCTCTTGGGCCTCCATCTGCCTCGACTTGCGCCAATCACCGCCATCCGCTCACAACTCCTCACTAGGGCATCGGGGCATCTCCTTCTCACATGCCCGAACCACCTAAGTCTCGCTTCCCACATCTTCTCATCCACCGGGGCTACCCCCACCTTTTCCCGAGTAACTTCATTCCTGATAGCTGCATGGATAAGGATAAAGCTGTAGAAGCTCCAAGAAGGTCATTCACAAGGTCTCAAGCTAAGGATAAGCAAGACAAGGTTATTGGGCTTCAATGGGAGATCAAAAAGGCGCTAATGGTGGAACAAGATCTACAAAATTATGTAGAGGATTTAGCTAAGTGCTACACTCATTTCGTGGTGCAAGTCCAAGTCCAAGAGGAGGTTGATTGGGGTCCAAGCACTAGCCATAAAGGCACCTAAATTTTCCTAGTTTGTTAGGACATATTTATTGCTTCATAGTTAGTTAAGGTTGATAGTTTCATTTTCCTAAGATTGGTAGAATTACTTTCCAAGATTGACTTGATTTTGGTTTCTTAGAGTTTTTACCTTTTCCTATGTTAGTTGGACTTGTTGTCCAAAGTAGTTTAGGACTTTATTTCCTAATTTTTAAGGACAATTTCGTGACCCTTCTATATAAAGGGGTATCTTCTTTGTTTTTAGGTAGATTATTCAGATTATTATCAATAAAACTTGTAAGATTTTTCTTGCACTCTTGTGTGGCTACTCTTGGATTTATTCTTCAACCTTCAAGACTCAACTTAAGGTGGTAAGAATTAAACCCTTTTCGAAATCTTAGATCACTTCTAGGTATTCAAGAAAGGCGATAAGTTTAGGCTTATTGTTGTTCTTGTTATTCTAAAGGGTCGGGTTTCACAATCTATTTCTTGGTTTTAATTTCTACCAAAGGCGATTAGTTATTTGTTAGCTAATTGTTGTTATTAGGATTCGACTTCAAGAATAGACTTCTTGAATCCAAGAAACTCTTTCTTGAATTTCAATCTATCTTTAATTTTTGTCTTTTATTCGTTTCTTTATTTTCTTTTAGATTCCGCACGTGTCTTGTTGTTCTTTAGTAAATCTTGAATCCCTTATCGTGTTGCTATCAATTCCTAATCTTATCCAACCTGGTGAGCCCGCACATCCACCTGAGCATCCTTGTAAAAGAGTGTCAGCTCTGGTTAGATAAAGGCATGGAAGATTCTTGCTTTGGTTTTCACCTTATTGCTTCTTATTACAAACAACAACATACTCAGTATTATCCCACACCGGGGTCTGGGAGGGTAGTGTGTACGCATACCTTACCCCTAACTTGTGAGGATAGAGAGACTGTTCCCAATAGACTCTCGGTTCAGGAAAACATAAGCACCACATTAATGAAAATATAGACAAGAAGGGACAATACTAAAAAGCCATATAAGAACGTTTTCACATATTGCTTGCTTATTACAACAACAACAACAACAACAACAACTACCCAGTATGTTCCCACAAAGTGGGGTCTGGGGAGGGTAATACGTACACAGGCCTTACCCCTACCCGAAAGGGTAGAGAGGCTGTTTACGGCCGACCCTCGGCTCAGAAAAGAGAGAGAAAATCAACAAACAAAACAAAACAAAACAATGTTAGTAAATCCGGGATAAATCAAATAAATAATTATCTAAACATAAAACCAAAAGTAGAACGACATGCAATAATACCAATCGGTTACTACCACAAAAGGCACTGCTTGCTTATTGTGTCCTAGAATTGGAAACTAATTTTTATTTGGGAGGGATTGGATTCATGTAGATGGATTTGATGCTTGGTCAATAGCATTAAAGATTTTATGCAATGTAATGATAAGTGGAGCGACATGAATACTATAAATTAAGCTAAAAAAATGGCATATTGTTGTTTATCTGACCATTATTTGTAATGAGTATGTTTATGAGATGAATCATATTTATCTTCACAGGTCAAAGCTTTTCCCTAAAAAGAAAGAAGAATCTTGTCAATCTTTTTGTTAATAGCTGTTCGTTTTTTTCAGGCTTAGAGAAGACGATGACAAATGGGTGCATGACCTTTATGAGCCTGATGAACTTCAAGGATCAAGTATGGGGTGTTTGAGAATCACGTTATTCATATACCATATTTTCATAAATGAAAAGGGCCGACCCAGTTCAATACCCACTTCGTGGGTGTCTGGGGAAGGGAATACTCTAGGCAGCCTTCCCCTGCTTTGCAGAGAGGCCGATTCGAACCCGCGACCTGACACACCACGGCAAGCAAGCTTACCGCTGAGCCAAGCCGGCCCTTCGTAAATGAATGGGCAGTATACTTTTTGAGTTCTGCAATAAAAGGTTGATTTGTTTTTTGTGTGCGCTTGTATAGATCAGAGAATTGGTACAAAGGATCTTCGTCTCAAACTTCAACGAAGAAGAAGTATTCAACAAGCTACTCAAATAATAAAGAGTTCTTTATCTGGAGGTACGAGGGATCTGCGGGAAAAGCTCTCTGGTACTGTATACTCGCAAAAAATGCAAACTGCCCCCCCTAGAAAAAAGCTAAAGACAATTCCTAAAGTCAGCAACCCTTCCAAGAGAAGTGTCGTAGCTGAAGCTCCTGCTCAGAGACGGAAAACATTGCCAGCAAAGTTTATAAGAAGAAGTCCCAGCAGAAGGCAAGAATATCTCACTTACTCAGATTACTTTTACAAATGAGATCTTGCTGCTATAAATTGTGCAGCCCTTTAAAAAATTCCCAATCAGGGGAAAAAGCACGAGTCTGAGAGCAGGGGCGAAGCCACCCTTAATAAAGGGTGATCAATTGACCACCCTTCATCGAAATATTACGAAAATTTATACTGTGTATATAAGTAAAATATTAATTTTAGATGTATAAAATATATATTGAACACCCTTTGCCGAGAATTTATGTTAGTTCTTTTAAGTTTGAACATCCTTGAAAATATTTCTGGCTTCGCCAATGTCTGAGAGTGTATATCTAGACACCAAATTTTTGGTTATTACATCATGGATGTCACTAAGACAAAATATGCTTTAAGATAAGAGCCAGCAGAGAAGGGTAAGTGCATGTCTTAGACAAAGATAGCATGTTTACATGACACCATATTCCTTCGTCTTCTGCTCTTTAAGCATTAAAATATTTAATTTGCTGCTGTTGGTTGTTGGACCGTGTTTCTACGAAGCTACTGCATGAAAGTTCGGAAAGTATTATGCTTATAGCAGTCTGCAGGTCCAGTATTAGAATGCTGTGACATGTAATCAGATGACCAGTAGAATAAAAGCTGCTAAGTGTGCGTATATCTAGTAGTCCTCAAATTATTTGTATTGTTCATACAAAGATAGCTGTTTTAATTGTTCATTTCATAGTTGAGTCCACTGGAAGATTTGAAGACTTCATTTCTGAGACCGAATATGCAGTAGCTTCTTGCTTGAGCAACAAATTGCTTTATTGTTTATTCCACTTAGATACAGTTACTTTCTGGGCATACTTATTTTATTCTGTTCTGTATGTGTATGCTGTGGGTAAACGGTATATGCTTCCTGGAGTCTTTAATATAGCTGAGTGACTAGGTGTTGATGCAACATTACACTATGAGGACTTCATTCTCTAGGAATCTATTTGCAATACATTCTTGCCTGGGCTGAAACCACATGTATAGAAATTACTTTATTGTTATGCCTAGTTTAGTATAGGTGTTTTGCGGACATACTTATTTTATTTTTTTGTGTATGCTTATGCTGTGGGTAGGAATTGTTTATGCTACCTGAACTCTTCAATGTAGCTGGAGTAAGTGGTTTAGTTGTAGATAAAACCTGTTAAATCATACCATTGATTCTGGTATCTACTAAAGTTCACGGCCCATCTTAAACCTGTCATTGCACCAGTACCGGCAATTCAACATACTTTTCCAAGGAAGCAAACAGCTAAGACGTCTCCTCCCCATTTGTGCCAACTTTTCACTTCCTGTAAGTGAGCTGTCCCGATCCACTAGTTAAATAAATGGAAGCCAGAAGATTAATAGAAAATATAAATAAATATACTTGGTCAACATTCAGCAAGGTAAGATCATTTAAATGGAGTGTCTTTACTCCCCAGGAAGATGATTATCCACCTGTTTAATCATTTTCTAGTACTAATGTATTATACCCAATGAGGGGCACATACCTCTTCAAGATCTAAGTTAGAGATAGATGGTGAATGAGAAGTACGCATCCTTTTTTTTTGTTTAGTTATTTAATTTTATTTTTGATTAGGGAGGGGATAGTCTTGTGGAAAGGACCATCCACCTCCAAGGGTCCAACCATGAGTTTGGGGTTCGAGTCTCCAAGGACAGCAAAGTGTGAAAGGACTGTTTGCTCCTTGTTTTTTTGTGGTTGGTTTTGGGGGTGGGGGGGGGGTTAATATTAAAAAAAGTAGGGCAGCCTTTTTACTTTTTACTACACTACTAATGCTGAGAAGCCAGAATTAATATAAGACTATTAGAGTAATAGGTGTATGGAACTCAAGGAGGCTTTAGTGATGGATGGAGAAAAAGGTCATGCTTATGTATGAGAGGAAGTTCCAGTGACTACATAAGTTTGATAATAGGCTGGATTCTAGACAATTTTTGCTTCTCTAGGATTCGGCCACTATGCACATTTTTATTTACTGAATTCTGTTGTTGGTTTTTATGAAGAGGGCATGTCCGAAACTTGAGGGTATAGGACTTATTTCAGGCAAAGAGGTGTTAAATCAACTAGCTTGCGCATTCCATTGTTATCAAACAGGTTACAGACCCTCAAGTCAGACAGATGACATCAAATGCTCCACTTTTGCCAACAAAAAAAAAGGATTACAATGCGAAATTGAGCTGCAAATATGTATATGATTGGGTTTTTTCATTAGCGAGGTCTAAACCACTTATTTTCACTACCTTCCTTTGGGTCTTCTGTGGGAATTCATTTTCTGAAAAAGAAAAGAGAGCTTAATAGGGATATAGTTTTCAGGGCGAAAAGACACTAATAGATTATATGCTAAACTCAATCTGGACTGACCTAATAGGCTAATACCTTATGGAACTTGTATATTTAGAATATAAGAGAAGCAAAACACCATATATTTCGCCTGTGTGGTAAGATTATTCTTCATCAGATCTGAATTTCAAGATCTAGGCAAGTCTTACTTACAGTTATCTCTAAGAAGAGGTCAAAGCAAAAAATAAAAAGGAAAAGGTCTACGCAAGTTTTACACCGTCCGCTCTTGCACCTGGAAACTTCACCTGAGTCCATGTTGACTCATACTGGAAGACAAACCTGCAATAGCGCCTTGTATGAATGTTATTGTTCAACTTTACTGTGGTTTGTTCCTCAATTCTTGCCGTGATTTATAAGACATTATATAGAGATCTGTGTTTAATCTAGTCTTATGTCCACTTGATTGTTCACCTCATGAGAGGGATGCAGCCTATGTTTCGTGTGAGCTTCCTCAATCGGATGATGTGCAATTACAATCGTCTGCATCATGTTTAATAGTTTTTGTATAAAAAGTAATACTGTGGCTCTTGCCATGCTTACTGCTTATCTTGTTTTGTTTGATTCTTTCCCTCTATGTTATCAGCAATATCATAGAGTCAAAAATAGTCGACAACTCGTTGCTTATGCCCCTCAGAAGTTACTGATACGAGGTTGCTTTGTTACATATATTTTTTTCTGTTGCAGGTTGATTCAGTAGATAGTTTTCTTCTATCATTGGGTCTTGAGAAGTATGCAGTTACATTTCAAGATGAAGAAGTATGTAGTTTTCCGCTCCTATTGTCATTTTCAGTTTACTTATAAGAGATGCAGAATATCACCTATGACCTTACTATTATTCTTGCAGGTTGATATGGCTGCTCTTTTACACATGACAAATGAAGATCTTAAAGCTATGGGAATACCAATGGTAAGCATCTTGTTGTTGCGTACTTCATAAGAATTGATCTAGCGTCTGTCCCTTCAGGTTTTTATTTTCTTTTTTTCCGCCCAATAGAAAAGGCATCACAACAAAAAGGATAAGATTTTATCCTTTTTTTTTCCTTTCTCTCCAAAAAAAAAACCCAAAAAAGATAAGATGTTGATCTTTGTTGTCAGAAGCAGGAGGACCTGTTATTAGTAGGATGATAGATTTCTCAATAAGTAGCGCAAATGTCTGAATTAGTAGGATGATGGATTTCTCTCGACTTTGTTGTTGCGAAAAACTCTTGTCTTAGTTAAGATAACTAGATGAGAATAACCATAATATTTTCAGAGAAAGACTTTTTAATACGGCGGTCATGAAAATCACATTGATTTGGAGAGAGTACAAGGCTTAAGCTAGATAATAATTATGCGGCAGGGAATCAAAGCTAAGGAAATTGCTTTCCTTTGTGAAACATCTTTAGCCTCTTGTATTATTTCAGTCTTTGCGATGGCCATTTACTTCAAAAGTTCTCATGAGCCCTAACAATGTGGATTAGAGTGATAATTAGGGTTAATTCTCCCTTTATTAAGTGCCAATTAAAGTAAATGTCCATTGTTGTTTTCAGGGTCCAAGGAAGAAGATACTTTTAGCATTGGAATCTAAAGTTTGAGAATTTGGGTTACATCTTCTGCTAGGTAGCTTTGTACAAGTCTGTCTTTAGATTTATTTCCTTCTTTTTTTTTTTGGGGGGGGGGGAGGGGTGGTTTATCACTCAATGTGGTTAACTAGAGCTCACTAACTGTAACTAATCTGGATATCAATTCATGAGCTCGACCTTAATGGTATTTAATTAGTTTGATTATCTTGTAATTCGGGTGTCAAAGATGCCAAATTTTGTTTCTTTAAACCTCCCCCACCCACTCAAAAAAAAAAAAAAAAAAAAGAAAGAAAGAAGAGATAACTATTTAATACTCTCAAATTGTTTCCATTGTCATTTTCCTAGGTATCCTGATGATAAATTGGGAATAGACTACAAATGTCAATTGAAGCATTGTGCTTGTTGTCATCCTTGACCTTTGGAATAAGTCGAGAAAACATTTTCAGCTAATTTTTTAAGCGGTTTTAAAATATTTAAAGCATTTAAGAATTATGTTCCTATATCACATAGACTAGTATCTGGTAACAAATCTTATAATGAGAGGAGGATTGTATTCTGTTCTAATGAAAAAGGCACAAACATTTAGTTCCTATAAAACTGTATCGGGCAAATGTTTTTGGGCAGCGATCACTTTTGGCCCGTAGTTTGAAATTATTTACATTCGATAGCCACAAAAGTATATAAAATTTGTATATGCCATAGAGAAATGTATATATTCAATGAAATATCCAAAAGATATGGAGACTTTTTCATTCCTATAGGACCTATACCATATATGAAACTTCATTATCAAATGTGTATAGTTTTAATTTACTCGTCATGTTCACATTTTTCTACAATTATTATACCATTCATTAAATACTAATTATTAGTAGCTGAATCTTCCTAATTAGGCGTGCTACAACATAGGAATAGAATATTCTAATTGATTTAGCGACCTTCAAATCAAATTTGAATCGAGAATTCTTTATCTTCAATTTAAAATTAAATTACATAGACTATTTTCTGCAAAAACTCTGTTCTTCAACATTTTTCATTAAGCCACAAATAAATAAAAAGACAAAATCGTCGACAAATTATAGAAATCAGTTCTGTAAAAGTTCAGTTCGTTGACTTTTTTCCTCAATCCATTAACAAAAAAAGTGATATAAATTCAACAAATTCAAGTCAAATTGTAGTAATGAATTCTGCCAATATTCTTTTCTTCGTCTTTTTTTCTTAATCTAAAAAATAAAAAAAAGCAACAAAATATTGAACAATACCTCAGCAACGACAAAATTTCGATGAAGAGAAAATTTTGTAGTCAATATTTTTTTCACATAGATTGTAGTTTAATTATAGTATACAACTACAACAACAACAATACTGTATAATCCCACAAATGGGGTCTGAGGAGGGTAATATGTACGCAGACCTTACCCCTGCCCTAGATAGGCTGTTTCCAGGAGACCCTCGGCTCAAGAAAACAACAAGAGACGATATATTAGTACTGTCAATAAAATCAAAATAAAATAACATATAATACATATCATAACATAAAATAACAAAATGACAGCAACATAAGAAATATAGGAAATACGAAAAAGATGAAAAGTATACTAATAACCAACTCACAAAGTCCAACATTAGTAGCTGAGTTTAATTATAGTATAAATTTAATTATGTAGATACCCTTACAAATAATACTGCTTTATACATACTTAAACTGATTTGTAGAATATTTGTAAACTTTTTGTAGAAAATTTATAGATGAAGAGAAAAAATTTGTAGTCAATATTTCTTCAACATAGATTGTAGTTCAATTGTAGTATAAATGTAGTAATTATGTAGATCCCTTACAAATAATACTGCTTTATACATACGTAACTGATTTGTAGTATATTTGTAGAAGAAGAGAAAAATTTTGTAGTTAATATTTTTTCAACATAGACTATAATTTAATTGTAGTATAAATATAGTAATTTTGTAGGTAATCATGAAAATAATATTGCTTTATACATCCTTAAACTGATGGGTAGTTTATTTGTAGATAAATGTAGAAATTTTATAGATATTACCGTAAAATCAGACTTCTATAGAATTTGAAATACTAGGATTATGGATCTCTTCTACAAAGTCGTCTTTTACCAAAATCTCTTTTCCTTTTCGTTTGATTTATTTGCCTCGTGTAAAAGTTTCTCCAGCATCTACATCATATTTTTGTTTGGTTCTCATCTCGGCTATAATTTATCGGGGAGAGGAACTATAAGTAGTCTCTTCAATTGCATGTGAAGATTTGCTTTTTCTTTCGGTAAGAGAAAGGAACAATTAGGTGGCGTTTCAAAATTTGAAATTTTTGTTTCAAAATATTTTTTCTTTACGAAAAAAATGTTCTGCTGAAAATTTTCTTCGAATTTAGCCGACGCTTTTTAAGAAGATGATGATGATTGGCGCACTGAATAAGCCACCATTTGATGCCACTGTGAATTTAATTAATTGGCGAGATTGTTTTAATTAAGGAGAAAAATTATATAATAAATTATACCCTTAATTAATTATGGTATAAAATTGATAATTTAGTATACTATGTGTAATTAAGTCAAACTTTAAATATTGAGGATAATAATGTTTCATGTGTGGCATAAAAATGTAAAAATTCCAAATATATACACACATACACACACACACACACACACACATATATATATATATATATATATATATATATATATATATATATATATATATATATATATATATTTGGAATTTTTACATTTTTATGCAAAAATAATATATTTGGAATTTTATATATATTTCCGGTTATTGTTTTATACATTGTGTTTCCCCTATATTTTTCTTAAAGAAAATACGTGATATTTTTTTCTTCTCTAGAGAAAAACACAAAAGAATTTCCTTTAAGCAGAATTAATATTGCCTTGATATTTAAAAGCCGTAGTCATATTTTGAGTTTATAAAAATTATTGGTGATGAGAATTTCATTTCACTCTACTTTTTGGTTGAGGGATTTTCTCACTCACTCAAGAGATGCAGCAAAAATAGAACCATTGTTTTTCAAGTACCTAAGCATTTGGTTTGGTTGTCAATTTTCACGATTAAAATCATGGGATTAGGGTCTAATAATATCTCAGTCAACTATTATGATTTCTTGCAAAAAATTCCTTTTGGCAAGCAGTCTTAAGCACTATAGTCCTTAAATGAACATAAAAAAGTTAAATTATGTGCACACTGTTTATAGATTTTTTGCATCATCGTGATAAATAGACATATAACAATAAATAATTCTTTATCACAAGTATAATACTTTAATCTAAACATAAAGTTATACCATATAATGACTAATTAAATGATATTAATAACATAAAATTTCTTTCAAATTGATACGAGTTTATTCAGTTGATTTCCTATTTTAGTTGCAAATTCTGCATTTTAGTTAAGGAATTAATCATTATAGTTAGTTGGTAGTTGATTGGTGGTTAATAGGCATGTGCAGCCGTGACTATTAGTTGAGCTGTCAGAAAGATAGTGTGGGCATGCAAATTTTATTGAATATAAATTTAATAAAATAATTTGGACAATTTTAAATATATTAGTCCAAATAAATATTATGGGCTAATATAATTGAATTAAATATTTATGTCCAATAAATATTGACAGGGCTACTAGCCCATTGAAATTGGGCTGCAAATGATGAGCCCACCTCATTAGACCCAAGAAGTCATCTTCCTAGAGGGCCATTTTTGTGCCACGTGTCAAATGACGTGGGCGACCAAGTCAAGCGGAAGAGTCAATAGGACGATGCCACATGTCAAAACGACAAGGCATGCCAGTCACACTAAAAGGCCAATGAAATCGCGCCACGTGTGCACGTAACATGTTCTGGCCATCAAATACGGCCATGTCACACTTCAATTTGATTGGTCGAAAAGAGTTTGTTCTTATCGTAACTCTTCCCTTCCTCAACTATATATAGGTGTCTTCATAACCCAGAAACGACACCAGAAGTTATAACAAGAAGCAAGAAAGAGCTCGTGGATCAAACACAGTGAATTCATCCACAAGTTTTAAGCTTCAAGTTCAAGAAATCAAATTTAAGCTCAAGAACGAATAAGAAATCAAGTTCAAGTTCAAGAACGAAGAAGAAATCAAGTTCAAGTTAAAGAACGAATAACAAATCAAGGTCAAGTACAAGCAATCAAGATCAAGCTCAAAAGGTCCTTGAATTTATTTACCACAGGAAAGAAGAAGCAGAGGATTCATAGAGATTGTTACACTCAAATATTCGAAATCAAATATTATGATTGTTGCAATATTTTTCGGTCTTGATTTTATTTTCTCGAACCAAATTTATTGTCTACAAATTCTGGCATGCCCAGTGGGACCATCTATGTCACGCCCCAAATCGGGGAACATGACCGGCGCCTGACCGGGTTGCCCCAGTCAAGCGGACCTGGGTGCTTTTCATTCCCACGCGTTACCCCTGTGATGACTGTTTCTCATTAACCAAATATATTACTAATCATAATTGATTTCACATTAAACAAATAAAACGATACGAGTGATTCATTAACAAGATTTCAATTTTTACAACGCCCGACATAACACAATATATATACATAAGACTGGAGTCCCACAGTTTACATGTCTACAGAGCCTCTAGGATACAAAAGGGAAATACAATACTTGCCGGTAACAAGGCTCCGGCTATACCTTACAAAACCAAAATGAAATCTAAACCGAAGTGGCAAGAACCACACAAGGCCCCGAGGAAGAAAGGGGCTCACCAAAACGGGCAGTGGAAGGAGAAGGATACTACTGCCGATGAGCTGAAGTGCCTGCTACTGATCCACCTACAATCATGACACGAATGTAGCGGCCCCGGCAAAAGGGACGTCAGTACACTTAAATTGTATTGGTATGTATGGACAAACTTTGTCCCAAGTAAACTCAAGCCATTAAATTACATCAACAATCAATTAAGCCAGCCAACCATGTTTCCACATTTTCCTTATTTCAAATAATTCTCAACACAAAGCACTTTCTATAATCAACCAATTTAACAATAACCAATCAATCACGTAAAGCACAAGTAGTCAAACAAAGGGGCAATCAGTGCCCCACAGGTTGCAAACTCTCCTGCTGTCTCCTTTCACAATTTCACATTATTGATTTATGTATCAATTTTCAATAGCGATTTCGATCGCTTTCCATCCTTATTGCCCCTGACCACCCTTATTACCTCGGCCACCCTTATCACCCCAACCCACACCTTATTTCACCACGTTGCGGCGCGCAACACGACCCCGCCTTACAGCTGAAAACACAACAATTTCAAACAGCAGATAAGGTACTACACACAATTTCAACAAGTTCACATAAGCAACTTACACATTGGTTCATGTTCTTAATTTCTTCTCAATTCAATATCACAACCATGTTACAATATTTCCACAATTCAAGTGTTTCATCTCTTTCCACAATAAACCAATTCTCAAGTGTTTCGTTTGTTTTCCACAAGGTGCCATATAGGCCATCATAGTCATTATTCACAATTCTTTTGCCAAATTAAACTCTCATTTCACATCACTCATAGCTCAACAACAAACTTTGAATATCCAACAACAACATCAAGAATTCCACACAATTTGTCAATTTAACACGAAACAAACAAACTCCACACATATAGGCGATTTCACAAGAATCAAAATTAGCCATACATACCTGGTGATGATTTTTCCTCCTACTTTATGCTTACCCAAGATATCCTACTCTTGCCAACCTTGTTCTTGAAGACTCTTACTCCTACTCACTTCTTTTTACTAGAAATCAAGTTCAATAATCATGCATGAGTGTAAAAATTCTATTTTCAAAAGCTATTATATGCAAACCTCTCTTTACCCAATTAAAACTGAAAATCAAAGAAAATAGTTAGGGTTTTTACCTTGAAAATATTGGGGAAGTTGAATCCTTGCCCTAGAATCCCTTGGAATTAAGTAGTTGGAACAATCCTTGAAGATGCAAGATTTCTCTCTCTAAAAACCCTCTCTTCTCTCTCTAATTTTTGGTGAGATGATATGATAAAAATGAAGAAGAGGTGTGTTATATTAAAGAAGAGATCGGGTCAAAATGTTACAAAAATCTGGGCCGGGGTCAATTATGCGGTCACTATGCGACCGCAGAACACACATGCGGTCCGCAAAGTGACCGCAGAATGGCTCAAAAAATTACGCAGGTTCTGTTAAGACATGCGGTCACTATGCGGACCGCATGTTGATTCTGCGGTCGCAAAAGTGCACCGCAGATTTGACATGCGATCGCATATCGACCGCACTTTTGGCACGATTTTGGGCAACTCTCTGGAACGATTTGCGGTCAGAATGCGGTCCGCATGACAGGTTTGCGGTCGCATTCTTGACCGCACATTTGACATTTTTCTGGAAAAATTGTTTTTCTACATTTTTGAAACTTAAATCACTACCAAGGGTCCGAACCGCGGCGAGCAAGCTCGCCGCGAAGAATTCTACGCATTCCTAACACATCATTCGGACCATGACACCACATCTACTTGGTTTTATGCACAAAAATTTTACGGGGCCTTACATCCTCCCCCCCTTAAGATCATTCGTCCTCGAATGAGGATTTTGAAATAAATGAGTTTTGAAAGACATGATATGCAAGCTATCAAAATTTTGGCTAACTCCTATATTTTAGAAAAATTTCGCCAGAGTTTCCTTTGTATTATGGACACATCCACCTGTCAGAGGGCCCCCGAAACACATTACCAAACAACAATACACCAATACAACATTTCCCACAACTGGTATACACTTCCTTACCTCAACGAATGCACATATTCTATCACATTGTTACAATTTCACAGAAACTAGTCACTTCAATGAATTCTTACCTTATTAAACCAATTTAACACCATGTACACTCAACAAACCATTACCAATCTATACTTACTATTAGTCGTTTATTTAACACGTAAATCTTTATAAGGATTTCATTTATCAAGAAAGGTTCAAGTGACCCAAGGTAACAACACATTTAACTCATTACAAAATGAAGGAGACTTTACTAACACTAAGAGGGAAACAACTTAGGCAAGATGACAGAGTTACTAGGAGTAGGAGGGTCACCTAATTTCTTCTAGGCTTGATCGAACAAATGGGGGTACTTTTCCTTCATCTCTTTTTCTGCTTCCCATGTGGCCTCCTCAACTTGTTGACTTCGCCACAATACTTTAACAGAGGCAACTTCCTTATTTCTCAACTTACGGACTTGCCTATCAAGAATGGCAACTGGAACTTCTTCATATGACAAATCTTCGTTAACCTCTATAGCTTCGACTGGCATGATGGTGGATGGATCTCCAATCACTTTCTTTAACATGGACACATGGAATACCGGATGCACTCTGATGACATCTCGGGAGGCAACTCTAGCCTATAAGCAACTTGACCAATCCTTTGAACGATCCGATATGGCCCGACATACCTAGGACTCAATTTCCCTTTCTTTCCGAATCGCATGACTCCCTTCATAGGAGATACCCTCAAGAACACCCAATCATCGACTTGAAACTCCAAATCCCTTCGACGAACGTCCGCATAGGACTTTTGATGACTCTGTGCTGTTTTCATTCTCTCCTGAATAACTTTGACCTTTTCCATAGCTTCGTACACCATATCTGGCCCTAGCAATTCCGCTTCACCTACCTCAAACCACCCGATTGGCGATCTACATCTTCTCCCGTACAATGCCTCAAACGGGGCCATTTGAATGCTAGCATGATAGTTGTTATTGTAAGCAAATTCTATCAGTGTGGCAAGTGTTCATCCCAATTACCTTTAAAATCTAAGACACAAGCCCGCAACATATCTTCAAGCGTCCGAATGGTCCGCTCGGCCTGTCCATCGGTCTGTGGATGGAAAGCTGTGCTGAGATTCACCTGAGTTCCCAAACCTTGCTGAAACTTCTTCCAAAAGTTAGCGGTGAACTGAGCCCCGCGATCTGAGATGATAGAAAGTGGAGTGCCATGAAGCCTTACTATCTCTTTGATGTACAATCTTGCATATTGCTCCGCAGTATCAGTGGACTTGACAGGCAGGAAGTGAGCTGATTTGGTGAGTCGATCTACTATCACCCATATTGAATCAAACTTACGCTGAGTGCGAGGTAATCCTACCACGAAATCCATATTGATCATCTCCCATTTCCACCTTGGTATTTCTATAAGCTGAGTTAATCCACCGGGCCGTTGATGTTCGGCCTTCACTTGTTGACAATTCGGACATTTAGCTACAAAGCTTGCTACATCCCTTTTCATACCGTTCCACCAATAAATCTCCTTAAGGTCATGATACATTTTCGTGGAACCTGGGTGCACAGAATACCCGGAAGTATGAGCCTCTGCCATCACTCTTTCCCGAAGCTCGTCCACATCCGGAACACATAGCCTATCTTGACACCGCAATACACCATCTTCGTTGCTGAGTACAAATGCTGAGGTCTTGTTATTCATGACTGCTTCCTTCACCCGAACCAATGCTGGATCCATGAACTGTTTTTCCTTGATTTCCGTAACCAATGATGATTCTGCTCCATTATGCACCAAAATATCCCCCTCGTCTGACGCCGAGATACGAACCCCCAAACTGGCTAATTGGTAAACCTCTCGAGCCAGGTGTCTCTGATCCACACCCAAATGAGCCAAACTACCCATGGATTTCCGACTAAGAGCGTCGGCTACCACATTTGCCTTCCCTGGATGGTACAATATGTCCATATCATAGTCCTTGAGTAGTTCTAACCACCGCCGCTGTCTCAGATTTAGCTCTTTCTGCTTGAACAAATACTGGAGGCTCTTGTGGTCTGAAAACACATCTACATGAACCCCATAAAGATAGTGTCGCCATATTTTCAAGGCAAACACAACAGTTGCAAGCTCCAAATCATGCGTCGGATAATTCTTCTCATGGTTCTTGAGTTGCCTGGAAGCATAAGCTATGACCTTTCTGTGCTGCATCAATACACATCCCAAACCGACTCTGGAGGCATCACAATAGACTACAAATCCCTCTGTGCCTTCTGGCAAGGCCAATACCGGTGCCGAGGTCAATCTTGACTTCAATTCTTGGAAACTTTTCTCACATGCTTCGGACCACTGGAACTTAACTGCTTTCTGCGTCAATTTAGTCAATGGGGAGGCGAGGGTTGAGAATCCCTCTACAAACCTCCGATAGTACCCTGCCAGACCCAAAAAGCTGCGAATCTCTGTCGGGGTCGTGGGTCTAGGCCAATCTTTCACTGCCGCAATCTTCCGAGGATCCACCATAATTCCCTCACTGGAAATAACATGCCCTAGAAAAGCTACGGACTCCAACCAAAACTCACATTTTGAGAACTTGGCATACAATTGATGCTGAAGAAGGGTCTGCAATGCTGCTCTGAGGTGAATGGCATGATCTTCCCTGCTTCGAGAGTAGATGAGAATATCGTCAATGAATACAATCACAAAGGAATCTAGGAATGGCTTGAAAACCCGATTCATAAGGTCCATGAAAGATGCTGGGGCATTGGTTAGCCCAAAAGACATGACCAAAAACTCGAAGTGACCATAACGAGTTCTGAAGGCGGTCTTAGGAATATCCTGCTCCCTGATTTTTAACTGGTGGTACCCGGACCGTAAATCAATCTTTGAGAAGAACTTCGCTCCCTGCAATTGGTCAAACAGATCATCCACTCGAGGCAAAGGATATTTATTCTTGATGGTGACTTTGTTGAGCTGCCGATAATAATCAATACACATTCGAAGTGACCCATCCTTCTTTCTGACAAAGAGAACCGGAGCACCCCACGGCGACACACTCGGTCGTATGAACCCTTTCTCTAATAAATCCCTCAGCTGCTCCTTTAACTCCCTTAACTCTGCTGGCGCCATTATGTATGGTGGAATGGATATTGGCTGAGTATCCGGCAATACATCGATCCCAAAGTCAATCTCCCTATCTGGCGGGATGCCTGGAAGCTCATCTGGAAACACTTCAGGAAATTCATTCACAATTGGCACGGACTCGAGGGTAGGCACCTCCGAGGTGGTGTCCGTTACCCGAACCAGGTGATAGATACACCCCTTCTTAATCATCTTCGAAGCCTTAAGGTAGGAAATAAACCTACCCCTTGGCACTACACCATTTCCTTTCCATTCAATGACTGGCTCGTTAGGGAACTCGAGCCTCATAACTCTCGTTCGACAATCAAGTTTGGCAAAGCACGAATAGAGCCAATCCATCCCCATAATTACATCAAAATCTACCATCCCAAGCTCAATAAGATCGGCTGTGGTATCACGACCACCCACCGTAACAACACAATTCCTATAGACTCGTGAGGTTGTAATAGAATCACCAATAGGAGTCGACACAGAGAACGGCTCATGAAGCTGTTCGGGTTCTATCCCAAAACTTGAAGCAATGAATGGAGTAACATAAGACAAGGAGGACCCTGGATCAATAAGGGCATAGCAATCAATAGTCCGAACAGACATGATACCTGTAACAACATCTGGAGAAGCCTCGGCATTTTGGCGACCACTCAATGCATAGAATCGGCTAGGTCCACCCCTACCCCGAGCTCCACCCCTAGCTGCACCACGCCCTGCTGCTGCTGGAGTACGCGCTGATGATGTAGCAGCTGAAGAACCGGATGACTGAGCAGATCCCCTACCTATACCCTGACGGGGTGCACGGCAGTCCCGCTGAATGTGACCTCTCACCCCGCACCCGAAGCACACCGGAAGGTCAAGGTAGCAAGTTTCTGTATGAAATCTCCCACACTTGGGGCATGTAGGTCTCCCCTGCTGCTGGGATCTCACCCCAGGATGACCAGACTGACGAGACCTCCTGCTGTCCGAACCAGGTCTCGAGTAACTGCCCTGCTGATGACTGTGCACGGATGGCGGTGCACTCGCGGAGGACTGAGCATATGACTGGGATGGCCCTGATGACCCCTTCCCTGGAAGTGATCTCCCTGAACGACCCATTGACCGGGCCCTGTTGCTACTTTCTCTTTCTGCACGAATCTTCAATTTCCTGGCCTCTGTGGCCTGAGCAAACCCCACAATCCTCCCATAGTTCATGTCCGAGTGCAAAGCTGCTGTGGCGGCCTCATTCACCACCAAAGGGCTAAGGCCCTGAACAAACCGTCGAACCCGGGCATCCATGGTCGACACTAAATGAGGAGCGTACTTGGACAACCTTACGAACTCCATGTGATACTCCCAAACACTCATACCGCCCTGTTTGAGAACCTCGAACTCAGTGGCACGGGCTGCCATTGCCTCAGCAGGTAAGAAGTGGTCTATGAATGCATCTACGAACTCATCCCATCTGGCCGAAGGGCTCCCTTCCTCACGGGAATCCTCCCACATTTCGAACCATGAACGTGCCGCTCCCTTCAGCCTATAAGAGGCCAACTCTACCCCTTCTATATCTGTAGCCTTCATTACTCTAAGGGTCTTGTATATCTCATCAAGGAATTCCTGTGGGTCAGCCTCTGGATCGGTGCCTGAAAATTCTGGAGGGGCCAATCGCAAGAACTGGTGGACTCTGGAGCCAAAGGAATCTCCCTGTCCGCTGGAGGATGCTGGGGAATCATGGGATCTCTGGGCCTGGGCAGCCACTAACTGTGTTAACATATGAATGGCTCCCCTAAGATCTTCATTAGAGATACCAGAGCCCGAAGCGGGAACTGTATCTGAGTCGGGAACACTGGCAGGAGGAATGGTGGCATCCTCCGCCGCAGCTGGAATAGGGACACTTGGGTTTTGAATAGATGGGCCAGGCAAATTTGGGACTGGTGGGTCATTCTCTCCCACGGCATCGGGTACACGATTAATAGCTGCACTTGGGCCGGCATTGGCCCTAAGGCCGAGTCTAGCCTTCTTCTTAGGTGCCATATTCTGAAAATTTGGGAACAAGGCACGAATTAGACACAGATATCTCCACATTGCACTTTACCGCACGATATAGATTAACAAGGAAGTAGGTAAATTCCTAAATGCCCGTGTAGCCCCCTACTTATATGATGTGGTCGACAACACACCTATAAGAAGGGCACTACTAGACACGGCTCCGAGACATCCTAGGACACTTTAAAACCTTAAGCTCTGATACCAAGTTTGTCACGCCCCAAATCGAGGAACATGACCGGCGCCTGACCGGGTTGCCCCAGTCAAGCGGACCTGGGTGCTTTTCATTCCCACGCGTTACCCCTGTGATGATTGTTTCTCATTAACCAAATATATTACTAATCATAATTGATTTCACATTAAACAAATAAAACGATACGAGTGATTCATTAACAAGATTTCAATTTTTACAACGCCCGACATAACACAATATATATACATAAGACCGGAGTCCCACAGTTTACATGTCTACAGAGCCTCTAGGATACAAAAAGGGGAATACAATACTTGCCGGTAACAAGGCTCCGGCTATACCTTACAAAACCAAAATGAAATCTAAACCGAAGTGGCAAGAACCACACAAGGCCCCGAGGAAGAAAGGGGCTCACCAAAACGGGCAGGTGGAAGGAGAAGGATACTACTGCCGATGAGCTGAAGTGCCTGCTACTGATCCACCTACAATCATGACACGAATGTAGCGCCCCGGCAAAAGGGACGTCAGTACACTTAAATTGTACTGGTATGTATGGACAAACTTTGTCCCAAGTAAACTCAAGCCATTAAATTACATCAACAATTAATTAAGCCAGCCAACCATGTTTCCACATTTTCCTTATTTCAAATAATTCTCAACACAAAGCACTTTCTATAATCAACCAATTTAACAATAACCAATCAATCACGTAAAGCACAAGTAGTCAAACAAAGGGGCAATCAGTGCCCCACAGGTTGCAAACTCTCCTGCCGTCTCCTTTCACAATTTCACATTATTGATTTATGTATCAATTTTCAATAGCGATTTCGATCGCTTTCCATCCTTATTGCCCCTGGACCACCCTTATTACCTCGGCCACCCTTATCACCCCAACCCACACCTTATTTCACCACGTTGCGGCGCGCAACACGACCCCGCCTTACGGTTGAAAACACAACAATTTCAAACAGCAGATAAGGTACTACACACAATTTCAACAAGTTCACATAAGCAACTTACACATTGGTTCATGTTCTTAATTTCTTCTCAATTCAATATCACAACCATGTTACAATATTTCCACAATTCAAGTGTTTCATCTCTTTCCACAATAAACCAATTCTCAAGTGTTTCGTTTGTTTTCCACAAGGTGCCATATAGGCCATCATAGTCATTATTCACAATTCTTTTGCCAAATTAAACTCTCATTTCACATCACTCATAGCTCAACAACAAACTTTGAATATCCAACAACAACATCAAGAATTCCACACAATTTGTCAATTTAACACGAAACAAACAAACTCCACACATATAGGCGATTTCACAAGAATCAAAATTAGCCATACATACCTGGTGATGATTTTTCCTCCTACTTTATGCTTACCCAAGATATCCTACTCTTGCCAACCTTGTTCTTGAAGACTCTTACTCCTACTCACTTCTTTTACTAGAAATCAAGTTCAATAATCATGCATGAGTGTAAAAATTCTATTTTCAAAAGCTATTATATGCAAACCTCTCTTTACCCAATTAAAACTGAAAATCAAAGAAAATAGTTAGGGTTTTTACCTTGAAAATATTGGGGAAGTTGAATCCTTGCCCTAGAATCCCTTGGAATTAAGTAGTTGGAACAATCCTTGAAGATGCAAGATTTCTCTCTCTAAAAACCCTCTCTTCTCTCTCTAATTTTTGGTGAGATGATATGATAAAAATGAAGAAGAGGTGTGTTATATTAAAGAAGAGATCGGGTCAAAATGTTACAAAAGCTGGGCCGGGGTCAATTATGCGGTCACTATGCGACCGCAGAACACACATGCGGTCCGCAAAGTGACCGCAAAATGGCTCAAAAAATTACGCAGGTTCTGTTAAGACATGCGGTCACTATGCGGACCGCATGTTGATTCTGCGGTCGCAAAAGTGCACCGCAGATTTGACATGCGATCGCATATCGACCGCACTTTTGGCACGATTTTGGGCAACTCTCTGGAACGATTTGCGGTCAGAATGCGGTCCGCATGACAGGTTTGCGGTCGCATTCTTGACCGCACATTTGACATTTTTCTGGAAAAATTGTTTTTCTACATTTTTGAAACTTAAATCACTACCAAGGGTCCGAACCGCGGCGAGCAAGCTCGCCGCGAAGAATTCTACGCATTCCTAACACATCATTCGGACCATGACACCACATCTACTTGGTTTTATGCACAAAAATTTTACGGGGCCTTACAATCTACCTCTCATCTCAACTTTTCAATCACCACAGCTCAAGAACATTGAAATGGCTTCAAAGAAAATCAACTCCGTTTCAACTTTCACCAAAGCTGCTAACTCCAAGTTCTATGATGATGTAGACAGTATCCTCGATGTTACCTTGGAAGCTTCGGGCCGGTTACAAGGAGCAAAGCAAGATCTTTAGATCAACAAGCACCCCAAATGTCATCCGCGTCAACCCCTGTTTTCGGATCTTCATCCTTAAAAGGAGCAAGATATTCCACAAACGCATCTGAAGGAGGAAGCGATGTTGCTGAAAAGATCAAGAAAACTCTTGCTTTGCTTGACCTCTCCGGATCCAAGCACTATGCTATGAAGGAAGATGATGATGCATCAAGTGATGGATCCTCCCCACTTACACCACATGGTGTGAGCTGATCAAGGATCAATCTGTGTGAAAATCCATGCTACTCTCCATCGTCCATGACAATCGTGTAAGCTATGGTGACAAATACTTCATCTGTAGAGGAGCAGTTGGAAAACTTGACGGAAAAAATCACTGGCTTGACCAAATGCATGCAAAATCAATAGGCTAGAATTGATAAGCTAACATACAGAGTGGGAATCTTGATGGAAGAAGAATCCACGCTCCTAGAAGTTCTAGAGAGCTACTCTCCTCTAGGACAAGAAACATCCACTAAGGTTATCCCTATTTCATCTGAAGGAATGATTCCAATCGATCAACTGAAAGAGTTCATTGAAGGAACCATTAAGAACAAATATGAAGTTTCTGCCAAATCCTCCCTTACATATACAAAGTCGTACACTTCAAGGGTCGATATGTTGAAGATGCCTTCTGTATATCAACCTCCAAAGTTTCAATAGTTTGATGGTAAAGGTAACCCAAAGCAATATATGGCTCATTTTGTGGAGACGTACAACAATGCTGGGACCTATGGAGATTAGCTTATCAAGCAATTTGTCCACTCTCTAAAAGGAAATGCTTTTGACTGGTACACAGACCTCGAGGATGGATCTATCGATAGTTGGGATCAACTAGAACAAGAACTCATCAATCTCTTTTATAGTACAAGACATACTGTGTGTATGATAGAACTTACAAATACCCGTCAACAAAATGGGGAACTAGTTATCGACTTTATCAATCGTTGGAGGAATGCAAGCCTCAACTGCAAAGACAGGCTTAGTGAAGCTTCAGGAATAGAGATGTGCATCCAAGGCATGCATTGGGTATTGCTCTACATCTTCCAAGGTATCAAACCTGGCACATTTGAAGAACTTGCAACTCATGCCCATGACATGGAATTGAGAATGGCCTCTGCTGGAAATGAAAGACTGCCCATCTATGAACCTCGCAAAGCGAATGACAAGTAAGAAGTCAGGAAATGGGGCAAGTTCGTACCCAAGTCTGAAAGCAAAGAGGCTATGAATGTCAATACGTCACTTTTGAAGTTCACGACGAAGGAGAGAAAGAAGAAGAGTATGAAATCCACTTCGTTTCATGATAATCCAAGTGGGAAGCTGACTCTAACAGAAATGCAAGAGAAAGAGTACCCATTCCTGGATTCTGTGTGCCAGCCATTTTCGAAGAACTCCTCGAGTTAAATCTCATCAAGCTTCCAGAGATGAGAGAGAGATAGAGAGATGAATAATGATAACATGAGGGGAATAAAAGAAGTGATATTGTTAAATGAAGCTACGAAAACAAATGACCCAAATTACTGCAGATACCATCGACTTATGAGCCACCCTCTGGAGAAGTACTTTGTCTTCAAGGACAAAGTCACGGACTTGGCTCGGGAAAAGAAGATTGTGCTTCAAGATCAGAAAGCAAGCGTGAACCAAGTCTCTAACACCTTTGGCTCATTCAATCTAGATGAGTTATGCAGTTTAAATGGAATAAAAAATGAAGAATTTGTGGAGAACAATAAAGTCAAAGATGATCAATCTGATGATGATGAAGGTTGGACGTTGGTGATTCATCGTAGGCGCCACAAAAGGAGCCCACGAAAAGAATCAGTGGAATAACCAACAAGGAAGATGATGGTTAAAAGACCCATAAAAAATAATCCAGTTAGGCATTTGAAGAAGGAAAAAGTGGAGATGCACCACCCTCAAAAGTCACGAAATCTAGTGATCTTAGAGGAGTTTTTACCAAGTTGGTTCCTCACGAAGATTTCCCATGATGGAATTGATGCCTCTTGTTGCCATGCTGACAAAGTGGAAGAAAAGAGTGATGACCTACCTTTGGCACTATCTTCGGAAAAGAACTTCGAGTCCACTCCTCAAGAAGTTAATGTTTGTGAGGAAAATGTCACATTCACAAATGACGATCATTTCCTAGGTGACACTCCTCATAACCGCCCATTGTACCTGGTTGGCTATATGCGCGATGAAAGGGTAAACCGGATTTTGGTTGATGGAGGATCCTCGATGAATATTTTTCCAATCCATACTGTGAAAGAACTGGGTATTACCATGAACGAACTCTTAGAAAGTCGTGTGATGATCCAAGGATTCAACCAAGGGTGGCAAAGATCCATAGGCGCGATCGGGCTGGGATTCACTATTGAAGATATGCAATCAAGTGCATGGCTGCATGCGATCGATGCGAAGACTTCATACAATGTTTTTCTTGGGAGGCCTTGGATACATGAGAATAAAGTTGTTCCATCTACCTACCATCAATATGTAAAATACTATGAGGGTGAAGTCGAGAAGACGGTAGTTGCTAATGATGAGCCATTCACCGAGGCCGAGTCACACTTCGCCGATGCAAAGTTCTACTTGAAGAACCGCATTGTGAAGGAGCTGAAAGCTAATGATGGTATGAAAATCAAGAATGACGAACCCTTAACTAAAAGAGCTGAGGTGACTATTGGTAAAGTCAAAGCTGTTATAAAGGAGGTACTTGCTAACATGAATAAATCTCATAAATGGGGTATTGTGTCAAATGGAAAGAAAGTAAGTCCCACGCTCCAATATGCCCTTTAAAGGAATAAAGATGAGGGAAAATCATATAATATCCAAACCAACATGCCAAAGGAGTTAACTCTCCCGGTCAAATGAATTAAGGAAGTAAAGTCGTCCTCAATGCCGCTTGTAGGGTTTGTAGCCCAAAATCGTTCGCAGAATGTGGCACTCCCTGAAAAGCGAACAGATGAAGGTTTTGACCCTAATGCTTACAAGCTATTTGCAAAAGCTGCATACAATCTCAACGAGCCATCGAAGTTTGGTAAGCGCCCATCAGAAGATGCAACGAGGCAACCACGTGAAGGTTTAGGATACAATCAACCATCACCAGTGTGCATTTCAATAAGAAGGGCGAGCATCAGTTATATCACTGTAGAAGATGAATCAGCTGCTTCTAACAAGCCTTCTATGTTCGATCGACTTGGAATATCACCTGCGAGGACCTTCGTATTGAAATGTTGGGTCCACTAAAGAAGGGGAACAAATTCTGGAGAAATTTTCAAAGCATAAGAACACCTGCTTCACTCAAAATCCAAGAGATCTCTAATGATTTCCAAAGTTTGGTTCCTTCTAGAATGAGGCAACAAACAAAACTTGTGGTTTCGTGTAAAGAAGTACTGAAGGTAAAACCATATACTGTGGTCTATACTAAGAAATGTGATGAAGATGAAAAAAGTGTGCGTTCTTCGTATCATGTTACTCTACAAATAGAAAATGTCATTTCAACTTCAATGGAAGATAATGTGGAATTGGAGGATATTTTGCCGTGTTATCACATATCCTTCGATGATGGGGACCATCATGAAGATGAAGATGCAAAAGATGCTCCGCCTGAACTTAAAGAATGACTAAAGATGATAGTTGATGCCTTAAAAGAAGTTAACCTTGGCACCGATGAAGAACCAAGACTTATCTACCTAAGTGCTTTACTTGAAGCTGATGAAGAGAGCACTTATATTGAGTTAGTCAAAGAGTTCAGGGATGTCTTTGCTTGGAGTTACAAAGAGATGCCTGGCTTGGACCCGAAAGTAGTAGTCCATCACCTTGCAGTCAAAAATGGTTCTTGTCTTGTTAAATAATCCCAAAGGCATTTTAGGCCGGACTTGGTTCCCTTGATTGAAACAGAAGTTAACAAACTCATCGAAGCTTCCTTTATTCGTGAAGTTAAATACTCAACATGGGTTTCAAGTATTGTCTCTGTAAGGAAGAAAAATGGACATATTCGAGTGTGTATTGACTTTAGGGATCTTAATAATGCGTGTCCGAATGATGAGTTCCCACTTCCCATTCTAGAACTGATGATCGATGCTACTACTGGGTACGAGGCAATGTCATTTATAGAAGGTTCGTTGGGCTATAACCAAATATGTGTGGCACCAAAAGATGAAGAGCTTACTGCGTTCAGCACTCCCAAGGGTATTTATTGCTACAAGATAATTCCTTTTGGTTTGAAGAATGCTGGTGCTACTTACCAAAGGGCTATGCAAAATATTTTTGACGATCATCTACACAAGAATGTCGAATGCTATGTTGACGACTTGGTGGTGAAATCAAGATAGAAGGGTGACCGCATGAAAGACTTGAGTATGGTATATGAATTGCTCTGGAGATACCAACTTAGGATGAATCCATTGAAATGTGCCTTTGGAGTTACTTCTGGAAAGTTCCTTGGTTTCATTGTTCGGCATCAAAGGATCGAAATCGATCAAGCCAAAGTGGATGCCATTTTAAAAATGCCCGAGCCTCTAGATATCCATGAATTGAGAAGTCTACAAGGAAAGTTAGCGTACCTTACGAGATTCATCTCGAACCTAGCTAGGATGTGTTAACCATTCAGTTGCCTTATGAAGAAAGGTGTCCCTTTCAAATCGGACCAAGCATGCAGTAATGCCTTTGAGAGCATTAAATCCTACTTGATGAAGCCTCCAGCTTTAGCAGCCCCTATACCTGGAAAGCCATTGATACTATACATTGCGGGACAAGAAAGGTCTGTTGGAGCACTATTGGCCCAAGAAAATGGTGATGGGAAAGAAAACTCCCTTTACTACTTGAGCAGGATGATGACACCTAACAAGTTGAATTATTCGCCAATTGAGAAGTTGTGCTTGGCGCTAGTTTTCTCAATTCAAAAGTTGAAGCACTACATTCAAGCTCATGTTGTTCGTCTTGTTTCTAAAGTAAATCCCATCAAGTTCATGATGTCAAAACCCGTTCTTAGTGACCGACTAGCGAGATGGTACCTCCAATTTCAATAATTTGAGATTTTGTACATCCCTCAAAAGGCTGTAAAAGGACAAGCATTGGCAGATTTCTTGGATTTTCAATGGTCATTGAAATTCAACCTCCATGGAAGATATACTTTGATGGTGCCGTGCATTGTGAGGGAGCTGGAGCTGGTGTAGTATTTGTCAGTCCCCAATGTGAAGTCTTGCCCTACTCCTTCACCTTGACACAACTATGTTCCAAATGTTGTTTAGTATCAAGCATTAATACTTGGGCTTGAAATGGCCGTTGATATAAAGCAGTTGCAATTGTAAGTCTTTGGTGACTTCCAGTTAGTGGTCAATCAGCTTTTGGGTAGTTACGAGGTTAAGAAGCCTGAACTATGCCCATATCATGATTACACTAAAAAGTTGATGGGATGGATCAGTGACGTGACTATTCAGCATGTGCCAAGGAAAGAAATAAGAAGGCTGATACTTTAGCTACTCTAGTTTCATCATTAGCCCTGCCTGACCAAGCGTAAGTTGCCGTCTGCCAAAAATGGGTCGTACCACCACCGAATGAAGTTGAAGGTGAAGAAAACGAACTTAAGCATCTTGTTGTTGTTTTTGAAATTGAGAAAGAAGAATGGCGCCAACCCATTATTGACTACTTATGCTATTGGATGCTGAGGAGAAGGACTAAAATTAGTCGTCGTGCGCCTTGGTTCCTTTAGTACAAGAATACTCTATACAGAAGGTCGTTCGAGGGAGTACTCTAGCGATGCCTAGGAGAAGAAGAAGCTCTCCAAGCTTTGCAAGAGGCACATTTTGGGTATGTGGGTCACACCAGTCTGGACCAAAGATCCACTTCCATATAAAAAAGATGGGATATTATTGGTCAACGATGGTAAAAGATTGCTTGGATTACGCTCGAAGATGCAAGGCTTGTCAATTCCATGTAAATTTTATTCATCAACCTCCTGAAGCGTTGCACTAGACTGTGGCATCCTGGCCATTTGACGCTTGGGGATTGGATGTTGTTGGACCACTGCCAAAGTCCTCTGGTGGCCACATATACATCTTGGTTAAAACTAACTATTTCTCAAAATGAGCTGAAGTTGTTGCTCTTAAGGAGGTAAAGAAGGAAAATGTTGCAAGTTTCATCCGAGTAAACATCATCTGTCGCTTTGGCATTCCTGTTACATAATAACATATAATGGCAAGCCCTTTGACAATAGGTTGATGAATAAGATTCGTGAGCTCTTTGGCTTCAAGCAACGTAACTCTTCGATGTACAATGCTGCCGCCAATGGTCTAGCTAAGGCATTCAACAAGAATATATGCAACTTGTTAAAGAAAGTCGTCTCCAAATACAAACGAGATTGGAATGACCATATGGAAGAATCTCTATGAGCATATAGGACGAGTTATCGCACACCAACACATGCAACTCCTTATTCACTCATTTATGGGGTCGAAGCCGTCTTGCCACTTAAGCGTCAAATACCTTCATTATGACTGGCTATTCATAAAGGGATCACTCATGAAGAAAATGCTCGACTTCAGTTAGTAGAGTTGGAAGCTCACGATGAAAAGAGATTGGAAGCTCAACAGAGTCTTGAATATTATCAAGCTCAATTATCTTGCGCTTTCAATAAAAGAGTTCGCCGAGATCCTTTCAAGTAGGAGATCAAGTCCTTGTTGTACGAAGACCCATAATTACTTCCCATAAACCTGTAGGGAAATTCACTTCAAAATGGGATGGCCCATATGTCGTACAAGAAGCTTACTCAAGTGGGTTTACAAGCTGGTTGATGTAGATGGTATGAGAATCGGTCCTATCAATGGCAAGTTTTTGAAGAAGTATTATCCATAAATTTGCAAGTAATAACGCTCCTTGATGTACGAGCCTAAATTGCATTTCGCTACACTCCTGGCCCGATAGAGTATAAACTGTGTAAGGCCCATAAAACAATGTCCACTAGGTTGAAAATTTCGAAAGAGGCGGCCTAGGCAAAAGTTAGGACGTAAAAACAAAAGTCCGCTAGGTTGAAAATCTAGAAAGAGGCGGCCTAGGCAAAAGTTAGGACGAAAAAAAAGTCCGCTAGGTTGAAAATCTCAAAAGAAACAACCTAAGCAAAAGTTAGGACGTAAAAAAAACATCTACCCTGTCTGAACTACGGTATGACTTGATCCTCTTCACCAAGGTACGTAGGCAACTTAGAGTTTCATTCTAAGTTCAGTCGCATAAGATCAAAAGATACATATTGCCCCAATTGTTGTTCGAGAAATCCCATCCTCTTATGGAACTTTGATCTCATATGATTTAAAAGGGGCAACCCTCTGTGGTAAATTGATATCTTCAACTCCGTCGGTCTTCAAGTTGAAATTTTCTACTTCGCCGATCCTCAAGTTGAAATATGTAGGCCCTTAAGTCTCAAAGTTGAAGTCTTCAAGTCCGTCGGTCTTCAAGTTTAAGTCTTAAAATTCACCGATCTTCAAGTTAAAATATTTAGGCCTTTTAAATCTCAAAGTTGAAGTCTTCATGTCCATCGGTCTTCAAGTTGAAGTCTTCAAATTTACTGGTCTTAAAGTTGAAATATTTAAGACTCCAAGTTGAAGTCTTCAAATTCGTTGGTCTTCAAATTTCAGTCTTCAAATTCGTTGATCTTAAAGTTGAATTGTTTAAGCCCTCTGAATCTTTGAGTTTAAGCCTACAAAGTCTGCCAAATCTTCAAAGTTTTCCTAATGTTCAAGTTGATGTCGTCTTCAAGTTGAAGCTTTATAACTTTCCAATCTTAAGGTGGACATATAAGTCCCTTTGCACCTTAAGTTGGCCTCTTCACGGGTTGTCCTTAAAAGGAACTATAACTTTCCAATCTTAAGATGGACATATAAGTCCCTTTGCACCTTAAGTTGGCCTCTTCGCGGGTTTGTCCTTAAAAGGAACTATAACATTTCAATCTTAAGGTGGACATATAAGTCCATTTGTACATTAAGTTGGCCTCTTCGTGAGTTTTTCCTTAAAAGGAACTATAACTTTCCAATCTTAAGGTGGACATATGAGTCCATTTGCGCCTTAAGTTGGCCTCACCGATAGTCGAGCCATTTTGAGAGTAATCTCTCTAAGAATCGGGCCATTTTGAGAGTAATCTCTCCAAGAATCGAGTCGTTTGAGAGTAATCTCTCTAAGAATCGAGTCGTTTTGAGAGTAATCTCTCCAAGAATCGGGCCATTTTGAGAGTGAGCTCTCCAAGAATTGGGACATGTTGAGAGTAATCTCTCCAAGAATCGGGACATGTTGAGAGTAATCTCTCCAAGAATCGGGCCATGTTAAGAGTAATCTCTCCAAGAATTGGGCCATGAAAGTAATCCCTCCGATAGTCGGGCAAGGATGAATACTAATCTCCTCATACCCCAAGATTGTCTTCTTCATGCATGGATCATCTTGTTGAACAAGAACATATCTTTCTCGCTTGAAACTACAAAAAAAAAAAAAAGATAACAAAACAAGAAAAGTACAAAAAAATAAGAAGAAATTACCTTCACATCAATGCTTCCAAGTCGTCAAAAGTAAACTCAAAGTGGTTTGCAAACGCTGAAAGTGATACGAATAGAATAAATTATAGGCAAAATACCTTAGTACCCCCCTAAACTATTTGAGAATTATTACTTTCCTCCCTAAACTATCTCTGGTTCGAATTACCCCCCTCAACTTGGCCTTTTGAGAATAATTACCCCCGAAATGCTTATGTGGCAAAAAGTGTGGGTACACTCACCTGCCATGTGGATTTTTCTGTCCATGTGACATTTTCGTGAATTTTTTTTCTTTTTAAGAATATTATTTTTTAGATAATTTTTTTAAATACAATTTATAATAAAAGTTGGACAGAACGACATTAGTTATGCTAAATATCTTTATTTGTACAAAAATAATAAAATTTTAGTTAATCTTTTTTTGAATATTACTTGAAAATAAAAATTTATACAATTGAAATAAATAGTCAAGACATCTAAAAAGTTATAAAAAATACATAGTTGAAATAAATAATCATTGAATCAAAGAAGAAATAAAAAGAGTGTACAATTGCACTTGTAATTTCTTGTAATTGTATACTATTTTTATTTATTCTTTTGCGATGCAATGACTATTTATTTCAACTGTGTATTTTTACTTTGTTTTTAGGTGAAATCCGTAAAACAAAATTGGAGCACTGTAATATAGAGATATATAAAAAATTATAGCCAAAATAATTAATTTCAAACTATATTTTATAAATTTTTAGATGCATTGACTATTTATTTTAATTGTATAAATCTTTATTTTCCGGTCAAATTCAAAAAAAGATTAACTAAAATTTTATTATTTTTGAACAAATAAAAATATTTAGCCTAACTAATGTCGTTCTATCCAAATTTTATTATAAATTGTATTTGAAAAAGATTATTTAAAAAATAATATTCTTAAAAAGATAAAAATTCTTTTTTATTTTTCACGAAAATGCCACATGGACAGAAAAATCCACATGGCAGGTGAGTGTACCCACACTTTTTGCCACATAAGCATTTAGGGGGGTAATTATTCTCAAAAGGCCAAGTTAAGGGGGGTAATTCGAACCAGAGATAGTTTAGGGAGGAAAATAATAATTCTCAAATAGTTTAGGGGGTACTAAGGTATTTTGCCTAAATTATACTGTATTTATAGAGTTTGCAAAAGTCATGGTAGAACATATAGTCCCGATGTGGGATTGAAAAGGCGACGACAATAATTGGTCTTCAACATGGACTCGGACGACTGGTAGAGTACAAAAAGGATTCAGATAAGATTTTTCAATTCTAGTCCGTACAAAATACAACAAGGAAGGTCTCCTGGTCCTTACAAAATACAAAGAATCTAATGTAATAAAGAACAACAAAGTGCCGCCAATTTTGTGTGTGTGCTTTGTAAGGAAATCAAGTAAGAAGGCTAAGGAGATTTTCTATTTTAAAGTGCTGGGAAGTCCTTTACACTTTAACATGTAGTACAATTGTTATTATCTTATCCTGATAATCATAGTATTTTATTAAGTCAATGACAAATATTTAATGATCACCGGGAGTAAATCTTAAAGTTCCAGTAAACGGAAGAAGTACTTTTTCTACAAATTACTTCAAGCCTAGTCTTTAAAGTTTCCACCTTGACAAAGTCTTGAAATAGGGGCATTTGTGGGCATGCACATTTTATTGAATATATATTCAATAAAATAATTTGGACCAATTTAAATATATTAATCCAAATAAATATTATGGGCTAATATAATTGAATTAATTATTTATGTCCAACAAATATTGACTGGGCTAGCCCATTTAGTTGGCTGCAAATGATGAGCTCACTTCATTAGTCCCAAGCAGTCATGCGGAAGAGCCAATAGGACTATGCCACATGTCAAAATGACAAGGCATGCCAGTCACACTAAAAAGTCAATAAAATCGCACCACGTGTGCAAGTGACATATTCTGGCTAATCAAATGCAGCCATGTCACACTTCAATTTGATTGGTCGGAAAGAGTTTGTTCTTATCATAACTCTTTCCTTCCACAACTATAAATAGGGGTCTTCATAACCCAGAAACGACACCAGAAGTTATAACAAGAAGCAAGAAAGAGCTCTTGGATCAAACGCTGCAAATTGCTCCACAAGTTTCAAGCTTCAAGTTCAAGAAATCAAATTCAAGCTCAAGAACGAAGAAGAAATCAAGTTCAAGTTCAAGAACGAAGAAGAAATCAAGTTCAAGTTCAAGAACAAAGAACAAATCAAGGTCAAGACCAAGCAATCAAGATCAAGCTCAAAGGCCCTCTTATTTATTTACCACAGCAAAGAAGAATAAGAGGATTCATAGAGATTGTAACACTCAAATATTCAAAATCAAATACTACAATTGTTGTAATATTTTTCGGTCTTGATTTTATTTTCTCGAACCAAATTTATTGTCTACAGATAGCTATAACTAACTTCTGGACTCTCCCGTCCCTCTCCACCGCTCTATATACATAGCAGAGTTCCAACTGTAAAAGGCGTTAAGTCAATAAAATTCTCTTCTCTCTCAGCTCTTCTTCTATTCTTATCCTTCTTCCTCTTCATCGAGCTCAACTGTTCACGAGCAACTCTGTCCATTTGTTCCTTAGGTTAGTGATAGTAGCCTATATTATATAATGTAAATGCTATTTATGTCCTAAGTTAACCATAATTTATTGAGGTTTTAAGTGCTAAATGATAACAAAATGCTCTAATTAAGGTTTTTATACTTTGCAGAAACTACTCCGAGTTAGGAGGAGGATATATAGTGTTTTAGGGTCAAATATGTAGAAACAAGGCCAATTGAGAATAGCCCAGATAAAAACGAGCAAGAAAAGGCGAAGAAAAAACAAGCAACAGTACACCGCGACCACGGTCGGGCTGCGGCTGGAATATGTGGAAAAAGGCGCAAAACAGAATGGTCTAAAACGATCGCGGTCGTATCGCGATTGGCTCGCGACCGCGGTCGATCTGGAGAAGGTTGAGAAGTCTAGGGGCTAAAGTGTAAAGCGTGTGAAACTTATCCTAACCTTATATAAACTCAACAAACTTGCGCAAGTCAAGATTAAGCTTGTTTTTAGACTCAATTGGAGGCAAGAATAAGTGTGAGAAGATCAAAACACCATTAGAGTTTTCATTCTTCTTCCTATTATCATTATTTTGTGAATTATGAATTATTTTATGGCTTTATCTTGTTTTACCATGAGTAGCTAAAAATTTAATATAGGGTCTTTGAAACCAATTGTTGGATGAAATCTTGATTATATTTTGATATAATTAAACCGTTTCTTATTCTATAATTATTCAACTATGTGTTTTTCCGTGATTACTTGAAAGGGCCCTTGATTAATTGTGTCTAGTTACCTTGTGTTACTTGAGAAATAAAATTAGGTTAGTTGTTGAATAATATCACTTTTAGGTAAGTTAAGAGATTAGTTACTTAAATTTAAAAGCGGAGTTAGAGATAACGTAGCTTTGGTGAGATAATTTTGAGTTGCATAAATTGGCAACTAGAGCAGTTCCAGAGAGAGCTGCTAGTAAATTATCGTAATTGATTGAGAGATAATTGTGGTAACCTAAACTCATATTCTTATAGAGTATTACGACAAGATTATAGCGAACATGTCAGGAATTAATCCTACAATTGGGAAAATCAATAATGCTAGACCATTCTACCATTGAATTCAACTCTATTCTTGATTATTGCTAGTTTAATTATTGTTTTTCGTTAGTTCACTAAATTTTACTCATTATCCATTAAAAATCTTGCATCTGGAGATTTTTCGAGCTATTCATTAGCAGTGTTAAAAGTTGTAATAAGTAGGTTAGTTCCCTATGGGATTAGACTCTGGACTGAACCAGATTATATATTTGCAACGACCGCTTAGTCCTTTTTTATAAGGCGTAGTTGGGCGTGATCAAATTTTGACGCCGTTGCCGGGGAACTAACTGTGTTATTTATTAAAACCTTGAAGAAGTGCTAGGATTATTAGTTTAGATCAAATTTCTGTGGTGTTAAAAATATTTCCATTGAAATTCTCACGGTTGAACTCTTCTGTAACTCAGGTGCATGCCTAGAAGCTCTTCGAGAACTGGTGAACTCTTTGAAAGACTCTCAGATCCCGAGAAAGCATTTTGGACATTGAACAGGGCTAACAGGAATAGCAGGCAACTGAAACAAAATGAACAAATTGAAATTGAAATGGGTGACGTAAACAATGTCAATGAGAACAACATGAATGTTCAAGATGACCCAAACATCAGAGTGGTAGCACCTCTTGTGCCGGATGATGCGCTTTATGATTGGGCGCAACCAACTGCTGATAACCTAGCCACAACCATTGCGGTTCCTCCCATACAAGCGGAGACATTCTAGATTACCAACAATATGCTGCACCTGTTGTAGAATAATGGTCTATTCTCTGGGTCATATACCAAAGACCCATAACAACATCTGAAGAACTTCTTATAAATATGTGTCACTCAAAGACAACCAAATGTAGCTCCTAAGGCAATCAAATTATTATTGTTCCAATTCTCAGTGACAGGGGAGACTTAAACTTGGCTGAGTTTGCTCCCTATAAACTCCATTGCTACTTGAGAGGAGCTAGTCAAGCAGTTCTTAAACAAGTTTTATCTACCCAACAAAACTGCGGGGTAGATGAGATATTGCAATTCAAGCAGAAACCGACTGAGACTTTGCAAGAGACTTGGGAAAGGTTTAAGAGAATGTTGGTGAAGTGTCCTTACCATGGCATTCTAGATCAGATGTTGGGACAGAGATTCTATATGGGTTTGGCTGATAGTCTGAAGGCCAATGTAGATGCGTCTGCTGGGGGTGCATTCTTGAGCGAAACTTTCATAGAGTGTAAGATTCTTCTTTACAAGATGTCTCAAAATTCAGGCTGGATGACAAGAGATACAACACTCACTCCAATAGTGCATTCTATCGCTCTTGACCAAAACAACACAAATTTAGAAAACATAGCCACTCTTATGACCCAGATGAGCTCGCTGACAAAGAAAATCGATAAGCTGAGTGTGAGCACTTGATTTTTTTCCCTAAGAAAATAATTTCCAAAAATTCAAATAAAATATTTTCTTTATTTTTTTATAATTATTTGTGAATTTTGTGGCATTTTTGGGTAATTGTTGTATTTTACTTGTGCATTTTAATAATATAAAAATACAAAAATACATGTGGCATTTGTGTGGGATTTAATTTCATATTTTCAGTGTTAGTTAGTAGTTTAATATTATTTACATATAAAGAAAATGATAAAAAATGACTTTGTGCACTTTTATTTTTAATTTGTGGAATTTGTTTTAATTTTAGAAATTAGTTAATTTTGGAAATTAAATAATAATTTTAGTGTTAATTTGGTCTATGATTTTCTATTTGTCATTTTAAAATAAAAAAAAAAGAAAAAAAAAGATATAAACACAAAACGAAAAAAGAAAAACAAATGAAGAAATAATTTGATAAAAAGGGAAGGGCAAGTTTTTGGGCCAATTGTGACCACAGCCCAAATCAAACGCCCCTAAATAACACCTGACTCAAGCCCAATCACCCCCCTCAAATCTGGACCAAACACGCCCCAGCCCAACCATAATTCCCAGCCTGCCCCTGGTAAACAAAACGATGCCGTTTGGCGTTAAAAGATCCTGTCCGTCTATGTTTCTCGATCTAACGATCGAGAAGTTGGGGTTCATTAATATATAATTGTCAAATTTCTCCCCCCAACCCTTTTCCCGTCTCAGAACACCCCTCAAACCTCAACCCTAATGTCACCGTCTTCCGTCGCATTTCGCAGTCCGCCGCCGGCCGGAAATCGCCCCCACCGGCGGCGAAACCCCAATCAACCCCAAAAATACAACCTTTGTTCTCCTTCACCTCCATGCCAAATCCAAGCTCCATTTTTCTCAAATCCCATCCAAACTCATCAAATATCCAAAACCCTAGCGCCGCCTCCGTCGTGTACGACGATGCTGACTCCAAATGACTCCAAAATTAGACCACAACATCTCCATATTTCCCTCTTGCTAAATCCATCAATTATTTCCCTCGAATCCCCACTAAGAATCTCAAATTTCAATTTGAAAATCCTACCCAAAACCCTATGTGCTCCAAAAATCCCCAAATTCACATCACACATTCTCACTCCCCTCATGAAGAATCCACCACAAGTGACGTTCAAATATTGATAGAGTTGTTCCAATTTTAAATCTATAACAATTAGTTCTTTTTACAATATGTTTCTGTTTTCTTCTTCTTTCATGTGTTCTGATTCAATTCTATGATTATTTTCGTTTAATGAATGGATGCTGTAGTTAATTTTTGTTTTGATTTTTGTCACCTCTGTTCTGATTTTGTTTTAATTTTTGTACATAGTTCTGCTTGTTTGTTCATTCCATTTAAGATTCAAATTTGTTTTGATTTTTGGTTTTAGTTTGATTATTAGTTGAATACTTTGTTAATCTGTTTAATTGATCCTGTTTTGGCCTTATTTGAATTTTAATGATTGATTCAGTATTTGAATGAACTAATAACCCATTACCGTTGTTAACTAGTTAGCTATAGTTAGTTTAGTTCAGTTTAATTAGTGATTGTGTCAATTTTTCTTAGTTCATTATTTGGGTTTCAATTCATTATTAGGATTAGCATAATTAGTTAGTGTTAATTAGCTTAATCGATTTGGTTATAGCTGATAATGATAATTTGGTAAATTGAGACCAAGGTGAGGGGTTAGTAATTTTAAAATAGGTTTAGGGGTTTTGTTTGGGTTTGGTTGGTAATTTCATGGAGTTTTCAAGAGTAGTTTGGGCACAGGAAAGGGTAGTATTATTAAGATTGGTAAATTCAAAACTAAGGCAAGTGTAAGGCCCTGTAAAATTTTGTGCTTAAAACCTAGTAGCTCATAGTGCCAATGGTAGTGATCTAAGCTTTAAAAATTAAAAGAATCAAGTTTCCAGAAAATTGTCATTTATGCGGTCCAGAATGCGGTCGCAGATCAGCTATGCGGACCGCATTCCTGCCGCAGAGTGAAGCAGAAGACTTGTCAAAATTGAAGTTGAAAATGCGGTCCACTATGCGATTGCATAATCAAACTGCGGACCGCATAATCATCGAATAAGTTCCTCAGGGATTTGTGGAGGTCAATTCTGCGGCGCATTATGTGATCGCAGAACTGAAATGCAGACCGCATTTCAGTCGCTAACCAGGTAGAGAAGTCAGGTTTTGGAGCACTTCTGCGGTCCATTATGTGGACCGCATTTCCACTCTGCGATCATATAGTGTGACCGCAGACCCGACTCGGCTCCAGATTTTTTATATTTTTTAACCCGATCTCTTCTTCAATAAAACACCCAACACGTCATTTTTGCACATTTTCTAGATAAAACTAGAGAAAAGAAGGAGAGGGTTCTTGAGAGAGAAAGTCTCATCCTCTTCAACTGATTTTCAAAAGTCACCCAAGCCCGGAAAATTCCAACTACTTGTCTTCATCTTCATTCTTGCAGGTAGAACCCCCAACCCTTTTTTATCGATTTAAAATTTAAATAAAAGGGGAATTCTCATGAACTGATCCTTGAAAATGGAAGTTTAAATACACATGTATGTTCTTTAAAACCTAAAATATAGCAAGAGTAATTAGGTAGGGATAAAGAATTGTGTAAGTGAGGGTTGATAACCTAAATACGTTCGAGTAGTGATTGTGATCTTTGATTCTAAGAAATGTGTATTAATTTGTGCACTATATTGACAGTGCTAGATTTCTGGTGAATTGGAAGTAGAAATTAAAACGGGATTCAGCTCCAGGTATGCATGGCTAACTTTGAACCTTGTAAAATCACCTTGTGTGGGTGTTTGAGTGCTTGGTATGTGATTCCTACGTGAATTGTTTGCGAAATTCATGTGATTGGTATGGTTGAGTGACTGTGATTATGCCTTCGACACATTGATATAAGTAATTGGAAATAAACCGAGTTTGTGATTATAAATGTGCTATGTGGTAAGAACTGTAAAATAAATGATGGAAGGAAATAAAAATTTATGTAAACAGAATCGCTGTGATAGTAACATATATGATTTGTCGTAGGGAATTACAATTGTGGCCTAGAAATGCATATGAGTTGTGGAACACGATGGAAATGGTAATGATGGCTATGTAAGCTTATGTAAATTGTTGTTGTTGCTCCTTGAGAATCATTATTGTTGCCCATGGAAAACTGTTGTTGTTTTTCATTATAAATTGTTGTTGCTGATGTGTTGTTTGTGAATTGTGAATGTTTGGTGGGATCGGGTTGCACACCATAACAGAAAGTAACAAGGTGTGTGTTGTGGTGATAATGGTGGACGAGGTAATAAGATTGGAAAGCAATCGCAATCGCCAATGAAATGAATTATGTACCAATTGTAAAACTATTGATGTGGACATGTGGAAGGGGAAACAGAAGAGAGTGGTTTGATTGTTCTCTCTTTGTGGATTTGATTGTTATTTCTATTACAATTACATACTGGTTTGTGGAGGAGAGATTGTATAGTTGTTGGCTTAATTGTGCCCTTCTTGTGGATTTTATTGTCGTTTTATCACTCATGCTTACTTCTTTACTGTTTGAGTTTACTTGGAGAAAGTTTGTTCATACATACAAGTACAATTCAATTGTACTGATGTCCCTTTTGCCGGGCGCTACATTCGTGTTATGATTGTAGGTGGACCCATAGCAGGTACTCCAGTCCACCAACCGTAGCTCCCCATCACTCCCTATCAGCTGAATTGGTGAGCCCCTTTCTTTTTGGGGCCCTGTGTGGCTCATGCCGCTTTTGTTTTGGATCTCGTTTGATATTTGTATAAGGTATAGACGGAGCCTTGTTTTCGGCAAGTACTATATCATCCCTTTTTCATGTTTAGAGGCTCCGTAGACAGTTAATGTGGGTTGCGAACTTATGTAAATATGTATTCTATATATTGGGCAATGAAAGTTGTAAACCTCATTAAGAGACTATGTATGTTTTGCAAAAATTGGTGTTTTAATTATAAATGACCATTTCCTTGGATTAACGGACAATGAAAATACGGAGTACGCGTGGGATAGGAAGGGCACCCAGTTCCGTACGACTGGGGATACCCGATCGAGCACCGGTCATATCCCACGAATTTGGGGCGTGACAGCAAGGGTAGTATAGGTATTGCATAGCTAAAAGAACACCCTAGGGCCTTCTAGAAAAGGCCTTTAGTGTAGATTTTAGTAAACTTAGGGAAGTAACTTGAGAAATAAGTTAGAAATTAAAGTTTTAATAGGTAAAATCTGAAATAAAAAGGGGCAAATAATGAAAAGCTTCCAGAATATTTTGCCCCACTCCTTGCCTATAAAAGGCAGCCCTAATGCCTTATTTAAAAAGTTTTTAGAACCCCTGAAAATTCCTAGAGATCCCAACCATTAAAATTTCCTCCCAAAGCTATATTTTTCAATTTTTAGCTCAGCATTTTGAAATTCAAAAATACTAAAATCCAAAAACAGTAGAATAATAGGAAAAACCCAAAAACATTCACTGTTTCATTGCCTATTTCTGTAAATTTTCAAATTTTGTTTTGGTATTTCTTCATTTCTGCTCTAGATTTGAATTCGAAAAGCATCCTAATGTGTTTAATGATCTATTCGGGTAGGGTGAATTTCAGTTGAGTTTGTTCCAATGAGGTTATAGGGCATTTTAGACTCAATTTCGAGTAAATTTGGGTCATTTCAAGCTCAATTGGGTCTGTTTGATTTGCTGGTGGTTGATTTTCCTAGTTCTGGCTTGATTTTGAATTTTTCTAGGACTGCTGAATTCGGTTTGGGCAGCTGATCAACTTCTGCTCACTGTTGCTTGCTAATATCTCACCTTTCCTTCTTATTTGTTGTTTTCCAGGTAGATATTCCGAGTTCATAAAAACGTGCATCACAAGTTGACGAAATAAATGAAGTCTATATGGATTCATGTGTGTTTTTTTATTTGTATTCTATATAACCGCAACAAATTCTCGTTTGTAACATACTTGGACTATTTTTGAGACTTTAAATATTTTATATATAAATTTCTATAGAAATTTATAACTGGGATTGATTCATTTCTGATTTGGTTGGTAGTGTACTACATACATGAGCCCATCCAATGAGTTATGATCCAAACAATGGATCAATAACAAATGTAAAGTTTTATGTGCAAATCCAACCTTCCCGTCAATATTAGAAATTTATTTTCAGCTTGAGTAATCCATTCAGGGTATAGAATTTTAATGAACAGAAGTGTTTAAGTTCTGAAAAATGATATGCATAATCACAGTAAAGTCTGAAGCCCAATAGGTTTGGTAATTTGTATGTAGTAATTAGTCAGTCTATGAATTGCATTTTCTTAATGTGTTGTGTATGAAATAAATTAGTTGTTGAAACCATTTAATCAAGCATATTCTGATAGCTAAAGGTGTATATGACATTAGGACTTATAATTATCAGATCTAACCATAACTTTTAAAAGTGCATATATCGAAATCTGCTACTGGACATGTGCTCCTACACAGGCCAAATCTGGCCTAGTATTTGTATAGTCCACAGTGGTCTAGCCTCTCATAAGGCACGGATGAACATATTCCAGGTATCGGCCAAGCTTTCCAGGCCCAAAATATTGCTGGAAATCACAAAATGATTAAAAAAATTACCTTAGGATAGAGGAAATTAATTCACAAATATAAAATCGAGTTTCGAATTAAGTAGCGGGTTCAAGCTAAAAAGGTCTTCCATTTTATTTGAATTCGGACTTGAATTCGATGCCCGAATTTATAAATGTAAATTAATTTTCCCTTTTAGAGACAAATAATGAATAAAAAAATCATAGTCACTTTAGGTCGACCTTTAAATAAAAAATGAGATGAGCCTCCATAAACAAAATGTAACGACCCGGCTAGTCGTTTTTGAAATTTACACCCCGATCCCAATTAACTGCTTTCCCTAAGTTCATTTTGCTATTTGGTTTGCCGGGATGCTCGGTTCTAGAATTCGGAGTGTTTTGGGACACTTAGTCCCTAAATGAGAGCTTAATAGTTGAAAATGGTCCGTATTCATAACAATGTTAAGAAGACCTCGGAACGGAAATCCGATGGTTGTGTTAGCTCCGTTAGGTGATTTTAGGGTTGGGAGCGTGTTCAGAATGTATTTTGGAGGTTCGTAGCTCATTTAGGCTTGAAATGCCGAAGGTTGAAATTTTTGAAAATCTGGTCGTTAGGTGAGATTTTGATCCGAGAATCGAAATGGAATTCTGACAGTTGCAGTAGCTTCGTTAGGTGATTTTAGATATGTCTGCAAATTTTCAGGTCATTCAGACATCATTTGGTCGGGGTCTTGATTGAATGTAGGTTTCGGAAATTTTGGTTGAAACTTAGGCTTGAATCTGCCATAATTTGATGATTTTTGTGTTTAATGATATGTTTTTATGGTTGGAACAAGTTCGTATCGTTATTTGAAGTAGGTTGGTGGTTTTGGTTTAGGTCCCGGGGGCCTCGGGGGTTGTTTCCAGGAGTCAAACGGACCATTTTGAGTTGATGAAACAGGTCAGATTTCAGCTGTTGATGTTGCAGACTTTTTGTTCTCTGCGATGGCATCCTCACTCATGCGATCGCGTAGTGTAATTCTGGAGGTGGCCTTTCTCCTTCGATGCGATCGCATAGTTCCCTCCTGCGATCACGTAAGGTTATATAACATTGCTATGCGATCACATCAAGGGTCATGACTCTAGTTCACCAATCGTGAACCTGTCATGACGGAACCTAGTCTTCGCGACTAGGTAAGCCTAACACAATGCGAAAATTACAGCCTTTATGAACAACAAGAATAATAACAACGGAAAAACATAAAAATGTAATAGGTGCCGCTTGGCACATACACTTTACCAAAATATCAGAATATATAACCACAAAGACTCAGAAACTCGTGGGCAAACACATGCTAAGAGTGTATAACTGTGGCTCTATACACCAAGAGTATCTATACAACCAAAATAAAAAGGAATAACTGGCATCACTAGAGAAGAACAGAAGAAGACCCTCCGGATCTGCGGAGGTAGCAGATGCATACCTCGAGTCTCCTGAAAATACTCGTAGATCACCGGTAGTGCGTCTGATCAGATGGACCTGGATCTGCACAACAACAGTGTTCAGAAGAGTAGCATGAGTACACCACGACGGTACTCAGTAAGTGCCAAGCCTAACTTTGATGAAGTAGTGACGAGAAAGGTCAGGGGCCTACCTAGAATAATAAAAATAATGATAATAATATCGAACAGTGCAAGTAGGAGTAATCTGAAATAACAGCAAATCGAGATAAAAACTACAAGTCGTCTACAGTTAAGCTAACAATATGCCTAAATATTGTAAGACCTGTAAAAAGCAAGGCCATAATGAACGAGAATGTTGGATAATTCACCCAGAATTACATAAGAATGCTACTGGAGCAGGCAAGGAACAGGCGAAGGAACAAGCAATCATTCTGAGTACTGATGTTGTTGGCACAGCAGCAAACTCTACCAAGGTATTATCAAGTGGTAAAGTACTTGGGAAGCCAGTCATTAATCATGCTAAACAGGAGTGGATGAAGGCCAGAAAGAATAAGTATCATAGAGATGAACGAGACTACATAATTGAGGAGAATAAGGAAAATGAAGATCACAAGGGTAAAGGGAAGCTTAAAGAAGGTGCTTGTGATTTCAAATAACAGATTTGGAGCATTAGAGATGGAAGAAGAAGTGCAACCAATTATGCAAATTATAGATGGAACAGAAGATAGAGGAGACAAGGCAATAGGACAAGACCAAAATAATAAGGAGAATAACAAAGTAAAGCAGTGGGAAAGTAAGGGGAATTGCTCTCCTAATCCTACTTCATTTGGGATTGGAGAAGGTCATACAGGAAATTTTGATCAAAAGGATGGTGGAAAAGGATCTGTTGGCAAGGAGGAAATTGCAGCTAGGAAAATAAAAAGGGAAGCAGTGGAGAAGAGCAATATGGTAAGGGAATCAGGTGGTGAATCTACTGATGATGTTGCAGTCAGAAGGGAACAAACCATAGATTGGGTGCATAGGAGATTTGGGACAAGTAAAGAGGAGCTTCAATTATGTAATGTGGCTACAAATCGATCCTGTCAAGAAATACCATCACAAACTCATGAGAACTCTGGACAAAAGGAAGATTTTCATGAGGTCAACTCTGTTAAGACCTTATGGAGTGAAGAGATTGAGATTATAGATAAGCAGACGGCAAAAGAGCAAGTGTTTGGAGGCAAGGAAAAGAAAAACAATGCTAGACATGCTGCCAGGGGAGATGCTACAGTAAACGATAGCACTGGTAAAGCTAATGATGAAGATAATGCAAACTGCATGATGAATCAACATGAAATATCACCGGGGAGAGTTCAAGGAGTAAGCAAGGAAGATCTACAACAAGATGGAACAGCTTTACAAGTGAAGTCTACACAGCAAGCCAATGGAACAGTAAAATCTAGTGTACTTGGGAAGATTTTGGCATCTGTATATGGAAAAGAGATTGATGGGGATGTTTCTACAGATGTATTAAAAGAATCAGAGGCTATACACAAACAACTAGAGCAAGACACAGGAGTTGGTCGTAAAGAAACAATAAATGCTGCATGTAATGCTACAGTGAACCCCGACCTAGGATCTGTGTATGAGCTGCAATTTAAACTTATGCAAGAGAATTTAGAGACCATGGGAAATACCTCAGGATTGCAACATGGAACTGAGGTCACAGAACATGCAATTGTTGCCAAGGATACTGGTGAGATTGAACCTATTCCTGTGGCATGTGCCTCAAGCACAGGATTGCCAATGCAGATCCATCTTAATATGCCATTAAGGACTCCAAATCAAGTGTTGCATGATATTATTACTCATAAGGAGCTACCAGTTGATATACAACAGACCATATTGAAACAACAAGCACAGATAGAAGATGAGGAAGAAAATGAATCTCTAGCTGAAAATTTCAAAGCTATTGCAAGGGAGGGGATTTATCTCCTAAGTCAGCAGTTGGAAGTGGGAAGAAAAGCAAGAAAAAACAACATAAAGAGCTGCAACCACCTGTTAGAATTTTGCTCGGAAGGGCAGCCTCTAATGTGTCAAGATGAAGGTCAAGACTCTCATTTGGAACATAAGGTCTGTAAAAACTCAGCAGGCCTTTCAAAGGGTTATTAATATGCAGAAGGAGCATGGTTTCTTTATTGTTGCACTGATGGAACCAATGCAAAAGTTGAAATTTCTCCAGAAGTATAGAAGAAGGCTAGGTATGGAAGCTGCAATCTCAAATGTGAATGGTAAGATTTGGTTGTTCTTTGATGCTGTGGTAGAATGGGATCTATTAATAGACACTGAACAACAAATGACACTAAGAGTATATCATCGGGAACTTGGTAAATTCATAATGATGACATTTGTATATGCCAAGTGTTGTGCAATTGAAAGATTAGAATTATGGGATAATTTATACTATCTGGCAAGTGATATGGATTTGCCTTGGCTAGTTGGTGGTGACTTTAATGTTGTGATGGGAGAGGAAGAGAAGATAGGTGGTCTGCAAGTATATCCTCCTGAATATGAGGATTTTGCCTTCTGTGCTAATTCATGTGGACTTTTTGATCTTGGTTACAAAGGGAGCCCTTTTACATGGTGGAATGGTAGGCCAAATGCAGAGTGCATTTTTAAAAGGCTTGATCGAATTCTGGTGAACATGCCATTTCAGAACTTATTCCCAACGATTGAAGTGGAACATCTTATTAGAACAGGCTCTGATCATGCTCCTCTGTTGATGAGCTGTGGTGAAGAAGCAATGAGCTTTATAAAGCCATTTAAATTTCTGCACTTCTGGACACAACATGAAGAGTTCTTAGGGGTGGTGAAGCAGAACTGGGCTGCTGACTTCACTGGAGATCCTTTCTTGATGTTCAAGCAGAAGTTGAAAAGAGTGAAAATTGCTTTGTCAAAGTGGAGTAAACTCACTTATGGGGATATTTTCAAACAGTTGGCTATTAGAGAAGATGTGGTGAGAATCAAGGAGCAGCTATTTGAGGAGAAACCATCGATTGAAAATAGAATAGTCCTACAACAAGCTCAGGCAGAGTTGAAGAAGTATTTGACCCTTGAAGAACAATATTGGAAACAAAAGGCAGGTATAAATTGGTTTGAAGAAGGAGATAGAAATACAAGGTTCTTTCATAACTGTGTAAATGGAAAAAGACAAAAGTTGAAATTGAAAAGGATCATGGATAGTGATGGTGCATGGATAGAAGATCAAGATAAGCTATCACAGTCTGCTGTAGAATTTTACCTAAAGCAATTCACAAGTGAGGGTGATGCTGAGAACTTTGAAATGCTGAACAATGTGCCTACCATGGTGACAACAGAACACAACATGGAGTTATGTAGAACGCCAACTCAGAAGGAGGTTAAAGATGCTGTTTTTGCACTAAGTGGTGAGAGTGCAAGCGGGCCAGATGGTTTCTCAGGCTTATTCTTTCAAGCATGTTGGGAGATTGTGGGGCAGAATATCCATGAGTTGGTTGTGTTGTTCTTTGAGGGTAGACCTTTGCCCAAATCAATAACACACACAAACTTAGTGTTGCTACCTAAGAAGCCTCAAGTGCAAACATTTTCTGATCTTAGACCCATCAACTTGAGTAATTTTATCAACAAAATCTTCTCCAGAGTAGTACATGATAGGCTTGAAAAGATACTGCCCTTATTAGTTTCATTGAACCAGTCCGGCTTTGTCAAAGGAAGGAGCATTTTTGAAAACATCTTACTGACTCAGGAGATTGTGACTGACATCAGAATAAGAGGAAAGCCAGCAAATGTAGTGATCAAGTTAGATATGGCCAAGGCATATGATAGGGTGTCTTGGAAGTTTTTGATGCATGTACTAAGGAAGATGGGATTTGCAGAGTGTTTTATACACATGGTGTGGAATTTGATATCAAATAATTGGTACTCAGTGATGGTGAATGGCCAGGCTACAGGTTTCTTTCACTCGACAAGAGGGGTGAAGCAGGGAGACCCTCTATCCCCAACATTGTTTGTTCTATCAGCAGAGGTGCTATCTAGATCACTGAATAAGTTATTTGAAGACGGGCAGTTTAGAGGATTTGGAATGCCAAAGTGGTCTGATCCATTGAACCACCTTGCTTATGCAGATGACACTATAATATTTGCCTCAGCTGATCCTTATTCCTTGCAGAAAATTATGGAAGTCTTGGCATTATATGAGAAAACATCAGGACAGTTGATAAACAAGGCAAAGAGCTCTTACTATGTACATTCAAAGATTGCAGCAGGATTGAAAGCTACGGTAGCTAATATAACTGGTTTCTCTAAAGGCACATTCCCATTTACATACCTAGGATGTCCAATCTTTTACACAAGGAGGAGGAAGAACTACTATAATGATCCGATTCAGAAGGTGAAGGCAAAGTTGCACTCATGTAAAGGAAAGTTACTGTCATATGGAGGAAAGGCTACATTGATATCAAGTGTATTACAAAGCATGCCAACTCACATCTTGTCTGTCCTAGATCCACCAAACAATGTCATTGAGCATCTCCATAAGACATTTGCAAGATTTTTTTGGAGTAACAAGGAAGAAGGAAGAAGTAGGCATTGGACAAAGTGGCAGAACTTATGTCTGCCAAAGGAAGAAGGTGGTGTAGGTTTCAGATCTCTCTTTGATGTGTCTAAAGCCATGTTTGCAAAGCTATGGTGGAGATTCAGGACAACAAAATCATTATGGTCCAACTACATGTGGAACAAATATTGCAAGAAAGAGGCACCTACCGTGGTTCAATATAGGAATGGTTCTCATGTTTGGAGAAAAATATTGAAAGCCAGAGATGAAGTCGAGCATGAAATATTTTGGGAGATGAACAGGGGAGCTACTAATATATGGCATGAAAATTGGACTGGATTGGGGCCTTTGTATCATGTAGTCCCTTCGAATGTTCACATCAATGAGGAGCTTCAGGAGGTGGCAGACTTAAGAGAAGAAGGGCAATGGAATGATGCACTGTTGAATCAAACTTTTCCAGCAGATATTGTAAATCACATCCGAGAAGAAGTACAGTTTATGCCTACTGATGAGTACTGGGACACTCCAAGGTGGATGCCTTCAACATCAGGAAAATTTACAATGAGTAGTGCTTGGAAAATACTGAGACATAGAGAACCAGTTAGTTCAGAATATGCAAGGCTATGGACAAAAGGACTGCCCTTCAAAATCTCATTCTTTTGCTGGAGAGTTTGGAAAGGAAAGGTTCCAACAGATGATATATGGAGAAATGGAGGATATATGGTGGTTTCTAAATGCTGGTGTTGTCTTTCACCTAGAGAAGACTCTTTTCAGCATCTTTTCTTGCACAGTGATACTGCACAAAAAGTGTGGAGTACATTTAGCCAGGCTGCAGGTTTAATGATCAACATGATACAAGTGCATCAAATTATAAGGGAGTGGTGGAATGCTAAATGTTGTCCCAAGTTGAAACCTTTGTTTCAGGCAGTCCCTGCAGTTATTCTATGGGAGTTATGGAAGAGGAGAAATACAATGAAACATGGAGGCTCAGTGTCTTGTAGCAGGGTTATTCATGAAGTAAATAGGACACTACATTATTTGGCCAAGGTAAGATATCCATGGCTCACTGGGATTCCAATGTTGTGGCCAGATATGATCAAATTCTTCGAGCAATACAAACCAGTTATAGTGACAAGAAGAGTAACATGGCAGACTCCATATGATAGATGGTTCAAATGCAACACCGATGGTGCATCGAGGGGGAATCCAGGCCTTAGCTCTTTTGGTTTTTGTGTGAGGGATCACAATGGAGATATGATTTTTGCTAGTGCAAGGGAGATAGGTGAAACAACAAACATAGTAGCAGAGGCAAAGGCAATAGTACATGGGTTGTCATACTGTGTGGAGAAGGAGTTACACCCATTGATCCTGGAAACTGACTCGTTGGTGATGAAAAAAGTGATTGAAGATGAATGGGAGGTACCATGGAGTATAGCAGCAGATGTGAAAAAGATCAAGGACTTCAAGAGGACATACAATGTCATATTTCAACATGTACTAAGGGAGGGAAACACAGTAGCAGACTATTTAGCTAACTTGGTTTTTTCTTTTGCAGGTACGGTTAACTTTCATTCATTTCAAGAATTACCAGCTAAAGGAAAAGCATTGATCAACATGGACAAAGCTCAAATTCCTAATTTAAGAGTTCGGATTGCTAAAAGAAAAGCACCGGACTAATGGAGAGGCAACCATCGTCAGCACTGTGCTCATTAACTTACTGGAGGTTGTTAAATCACTGCTCAGTGGTATCAGCATGTATTCATGCTCAATCTGAGAGTGTTTTGATAATTTTCAGGAAGGGAGTGTGCACAGTAAAGGTTTCACTAGATGAGCAGATCAATTGTGAAAGCAATACATGCAGGAACATCATGAGCATTATTTGCGGGATCATTTGTTTTGGCATGGGAATGGAGATAGTATTAGCTAGATATGGCTTATTTATGTGTTTGGAATATATTGGATATTATTATGTCATTTTTCAGTGGTATTAGTGTGGTTCCACACTCATTCTGGAGGTGACATAGTAGTATACAATGTACAAGGGCAACATATACTAAAGGTGATTGAGACAATAGCTTTTCATTGCAGTGAATTCCTATACCGTGGTACTCTTGGATCGACTTGATCATTCCCTATACTCCGCATACCTTGGCACCTGGTGAGAGCTTGAGTGGTGCTACATGGTACTTGAAATGGGCAGGAGAAGTCAATCATAGCTGCAGGACATGGAAATATTCATTTAGACTTCATGTTATAGATGATATTAGTTTTCTCATTAGATTCTATGTTTACATAGATTTATTTCACAGTCTACTGGTAGTAGCAGGACAAATTGTATCTTTTTGGACCCGGATTGGGATTTTTATTCGTTTATTTATATATTAGCCACTAGGTACAATGCCTAGTGGTATATTTTGCTTAAAAAAAAAAAAGTTAACAAAGAGAAATCAACACAACAAGTATAAATCAATAATTCATGATCTGAGGGAATTGAACCCGCAGTCCATATATACTCAGCAGCTCAGGATCTTCGGGAATCGAACCCGCAGTCCATATATCTCGGTATCCAGGATCTCTGGGAATTGAACCTATAGTCCTTTGTATTAGTATCACAGGATCTCCGGGGATTGAACCCGCAGTCCTTTATATCAGTATCACATGATCTCCGGGAATTGAACTCGCAGTCTTTTATATAAGTATCACAGGATCTCCGGGATTGAACCCACAGTTCTTTATATCAGTATCACAGGATCTCCGGAAATTGAATCCGCAGTCCTTTATATCAATATCACAAGATCTTTGGGAATTGAACCTGCAGTCCTTTACCTCAGTAGCACCAGATCTCCGGGAATCGAACCCGCGTCCACAAAACACAAACACAATCAAATAAGAGAAAACACAGAGAGAAATGAAGTACATTGCTACAATTAACAACTAAATCCATTATGAACATGTTACAGGGAATTCAATTAAGACAAGTAGGCATTTAGACAGTTTATCCTATCTAATCATGCTTCCCCAGCTAATATAGGATAATTCTTGCAATTAAACCAATCAAATAACAGAGATAACACTAATTGAGCAATTCAGGTAAAGCGGGGTTTTCAACAATTTGCGCAAGTACACGCCCGTCACCTCGCGTACAAGGAATTTAAATTAACACATAATATATCCTAGGGGAGAAGATCCCCCATACAAGGTTAGACAAGTCACTTACCTCAATCCCGATACAAAACCGCTAAGAAATAACTCCCTTGCCACAAGTATCTGACTTCGAGTGGCCCAAATCAATTCAAACCAGTTACATAGTGTAAATAACATCGCAAGTGACTAACTACATTGATAAAATTAAAGCTACGACACGAAAATGGGTAAAATGACCAAAATACCCCTCCAGCCATTGACTCGGAATTGAAATATTTTTACGTTTTCAGAACCCTCGTACACTCACAAGTACAACCATATAAATATTTTTGAAATCGGAGTTTGTATGTCCTTCCAAATCATTAAAGTTTGTTCTAAGAAACTTACCCCAAATTACACCCAAAATTCGAAATTAAAGGAAGAATTTGAGTTTAGATTGGTGAATAATAATCATAAGGGAGTAAGAAATCGTTACCCAACAATAGTCTCTGAAAAGCACTCAAAAAATCACCTAAAGCCGAGCTCCCTAGCTTGAGGTTTTGTAAAAATGGTGTAACCCTTGCGGATGAAATTATTATAACTGATTTTGTCTGCCCAGGTCTTTGTTCACTGCAATCGCATGAAGTGAGATGCGACCGCGAAGAAGAAATATTCTGGGGCCTGAGATTGGTCTATGCGATTGCATGAACAAATATGTGATCGCATAGAAGAAGTTTGAAGGCCTGGAAAAATACTCTATGCGATCGCAATGGGAGGCCTGCGATCGCAAAGGTTAGATAACAATTCTAAGCGATCGCATCAAGGGCACTGCGATCGCGGAGAAGGAAAGATATCAACTATGCAATCACAGAAGGGAACTATGCGATCGCATTGAAGGAAAAACTCCACCTCCAGAATTACACTATGCGATCGCATGAGTGAGTATGCGATCGTAGAGAACAAAAAGTCCGCAACATCAACAGCTGAAATCTGACCTGTTTCATCAACTCAAAATGGTCTGTTTGACCTCTGGAAACACCCCCGAGGCCCCTGGGACCTCAACCAAAACCACCAACCTACTCTAAATCACGATACAAACATGTTTCGATCATAAAAACATATCATTAAACACAAAAATCATCAAATCATGGCGGATTTAAGCCTAAGTTTCAACCAAAACTTTCAAAATCGACCAAACGATGTCCGAATGACCTAAAAATTTGCAGACATATCCAAAATCACCTAACAAAGCTACTGCAATTGTCGGAATTCCATTCCGACTCCTGGATCAAAATCTAACCTAACGACCGGATTTTCAAAAATTTCAAACTTCGGCATTTCAAGCCTAAATGAGCTACGGACCTCCAACATACATTCTGAACATGCTCCCAACCCCGAAATCACCTAACGGAACTAACGAAACCATCAAATTTCCGTTCCGAGGTCATCTTAACACTGTTATGCATACAGACCATTTTTCAACTATTAAGCTTTCATTTAGGGACTAAGTGTCCCAAAACTCTCCGAATTATAGAACCGAACATCCCGGCAAACCAAAATAGTAGAAATACACTTAGGGAAAGCAGCTAATTAGGGATCGGGGCGTAAATTTCAAAAATGACCAGCCGGGTCGGTACATTTTCCCACACTTAAACATTCGTTCGTCCTGGACGAGCATAGCAAACATACCTGAAGTAGCAAAGGGATGAGGGTATTGGCTGCGCATATCCTGCTCGGTCTCTCAAGTCGCCTCTTCGGCCAGCACCGAAGCGATGTCCTTTGACCTCAACTTTCTAATTTGCCTGTCCAAAATGGCCACTAGCTCGTCAACATAATATAGATCCTTGTGCAGCTGGAATGAACTGAAATCCAACACGTGCGACGGGTCATCATGGTATCTCCGAAGCATAAAGACATGAAATACTGGATGGACTCCGGCTAGGCTGGGAGGTAAGGCCAGCTCATAAGCAAGCTCCCCAACATGCCTCAAAATCTCAAAAGGCGCAATAAATCTCGGACTCAGCTTCCCTTTCTTCCCAAATCTCATGACGCCTTTCATGGGCGAGACCCGAAGTAGAACCCGCTCGCCAACCAAAAATGCCATATCGCGAACCTTCTTGTCCGCATAACTCTTCTGTCTGGAATGGGCTACACGGAGTCTATCCTGAATCACCTTGACCTTGTCCATTGCATCCTGGACCATCTCAGTACCTAGCAACCTGGCCTCACCCGGCTCTAACCAACCCACCGGGTACCTGCACCTCCTACCATATAGGGCCTCATACGGCGGCATCTGAATGTTGGACAGATAGCTGTGCTTATAAGCAAACTCCGCCAGTGGCAAGAAGTGATCCCATGAACCTCCAAACTCAATCACACACGCACGGAGCATATCCTCCAAAATCTGAATAGTGCGCTCAGACTGTCCATCCATCTGGGGGTGAAATGCTGTGCTCAGCTCCACCCGAGTACCTAACTCCTACTACATGGCTTTCTAGAACCGTGAAGTAAACTGAGTGCCTCTGTCTGAAATGATGGAAACTGTAATACCATGCAACCAGACTATCTCCCTGATATAGATCTCCGCTAACCGCTGCGATGAGTAAGTAGCACACACAGGTATGAAATGGGTGGACTTCGTTAGTCGATCCACAATGACCCAAATAGAATCAAACTTCCTCACAGTACGTGGAAGTCCAGATACGAAGTCCATGGTTATGCGCTCCCACTTCCACTCTAGGATCTCAATCTGCTGCAATAACCCACCCAGACGCTGATGCTCGTACTTCACCTGCTGGCGGTCGAGGCACCTAGAAACATAGTCAACTATATCCTTCTTCATCCGCCTCCACCAATAGTGCTGCCTCAAGTCGTGATACATCTTCGTGGTACCAGGATGGATGGAATACTGCGAGCTATGGGCCTCAGCTAGAATCAACTCTCGCAGATCATCTACATTGGGCACATAATACGCCCTTGCATCCTCATAACTCTGTCATCCCCGATGGTAACATCTCGAGCATCACCACACCGAACTTTGTCCTAAAGATCAAGCAAATAAGGGTCATCAAACTGTCGCTCTCTGATGCGATCAAATAGAGAAGACCAAGAAACCACACAGGCCAGAACCCGGCTGGGCTCTGAAAGATCTAATCTAACAAACTTTTTAGCCAAAGCCTGAACATCCATCGCCATAGGTCTCTCCGAAGTTGGTAGATATTCCAAACTCCCCAAACTCCCCACCCGACATCTCAAGGCATCGGCAACCACACTGGCCTTGCCCGGGTGGTAAAGAATACTAATATCATAGTCCTTTAACAACTCCAACCATCTCCTCTGACGCATGTTCAGGTCCTTCTGCTTAAGCAAGTGCTGCAAACTCCAATGATCAGTGTAAATCTCACAAGGAGCACCATACAAATATTGACGCTAAATCTTCAAGGCGTAAACAATGGCAGCTAGCTCAAGATCGTGGACAGGGTAGTTCTTTTCATGTACATTCAGCTGTCGGGATGCGTAGGCAATCACCCTACTGTCCTGCATCAATACTGCTCCGAGTCCAACCCGCGAGGCATCACAATAAACTATATAGGACCCCGAACTGGTAGGCAACATCAAGATAGGGGCCGAAGTCAAGGCTGTCTTGAGATTTTGGAAGCTCGCGTCACACTCCTCTGTCCATTGAAAATGGGCACCCTTTTTGGTCAAACTAGTAATAGGTGCTGCGATCGAAGAGAACCCCTCCACAAAGCGATGGTAATAACCCGCCAAACCAAGGAAGCTACGAATCTCAATAGCCGAGGAGGGCCTGGGCCAACCCCGCACAGCCTCCACCTTCTTTGGATCCACTCGAATGCCCTCGTTCAATACCACGCGGCCTAGAAATGCCACCGAACTCAGCCAAAACTCATATTTAGAGAACTTTGCATATAATTGCTTCTCCTCCAGAGTCCGCACTATTCTCAGGTGCTGCTCATGCTCTTCCCGACTCCGGGAATATACAAAAATATCATCAATGAAAACAATCACGAACGAGTCAAGATATGGCCTGAATACACTGTGCATCAAATGCATGAAAGCTGGTCGGGCATTAGTCAGCCCGAAAGACATAACGAGGAACTCGTAATGACCATACCGAGTCCTGAAGGCAGTCTTCGGGATATCTGGCTCCCAAATCTTCAGCTGATGATAACCAGAGTGCAAATCAATCATGGAGAACACCCGTGCTCCCTGTAGCTGATCAAATAAGACATCAATACGTGGCAAAAGATACCAGTTCTTCACTATAACTCTGTTCAACTGGCAATAGTCAATGCACAAACACATAGAACCGTGCTTCTTCTTCACAAACAACAGAGGAGCACCCCAAGGTGACACACTGGGTCGAATGAAACCCTTACCCAACAACTGCTGTAACTGATCCTTCAACTCAGGAGGAGCCATACGGTATGAAGGAATATAAATGGGCCGAGTGCCCGGCAATAAGTAAATACCAAAATCGATATCTCTATCGGGCGGCATGCTCGGGAGATCAGCTAGAAACACATAAGAGAAATCACGTACCACTAGGACTAAATCAATATAAGGAGTGTCAACACTAACATCCCTCACATAAGCTAGATAAGCAGCACACCCCTTCTCAACCATACACTGAGCTTTGAGAAAGGAAATTACACGGCTGGGGGTGTGATCTAGAGTACCACTCCACTCAATACGTGGAGTGCCTGACATAGCCAGCGTCACGGTCTTCGTATGACAATCAAGAATAGCATGATGGGGTGACAACCAGTCCATGCCCAGAATAATATAAAAATCAACCATATAGAGCAATAAAAGATTAGCTCTGGTCTCAAAACCACAAATAGTGACCAAACACGACCGATACACATGGTTCACAACCAAAAAATCTCCCACCAGAGTAGAAACATAAACGGTGGCACTCAAAGAATCCCGAGGGATACCCAGATGTGAAGCAAAATAAGATGACACATATGAAAAAGTAGAACCAAGATCAAATAGAACCGACGCCTCTCTGTGACTAACCAAGATAATACCTATGATAATAGAATTAGAGGCGACAGCTGCGACGACCAGAAATAGCATAAAATCTAGCCTGACCTCTCGCTCGAGGGCGGCCTCTATCACCCTGACCCCCGACCCTGGCTGGCTGGGCAAGTGGGGTGGCAGCTGGAGCTGAAACGATGGCCTGCTGCCTTTGTGAACCATGCTGAGGCTAAAAAGTCTATGGAGGCGCTCCTCTCCTACGCCTGGGGCACTCCCTAACCAGATGGCGAGTATCCTCGCACTCATAACAAGCATTGGGAAGACGCGGTGGCTGTGACTGGCTGGCCCCGCTCCCGCTGGACTGACCCCTAGAGGTACCTCGCGCAGGAGGCGCACTGGAAATTAGGGGAGCATAGTAAGGCTCCTGAGGTGTTGGGGGACTGGAGTACCACCGGCTGCTGGCAATGTTGAATGAATTGGATGACCAACATAACCCCTACCATATCGACCGGCGGCAACAGTACGGGCACCGGATAAATGACCTAACTCACGAAACCTCTTGGCCTCCCTCTCTCCTCGCTCTCTAGTGAGCATACCCTCGATCCATCTGGCAATACTCACCGCCTGCTTATATGGCATATCCGTCTCTAGCTCTCTAGCCATGCTAGACCAGATAGGTGGAATAAGACCCTCAATAAACCTCTATACTCTCTCCCGGACCGTGGCGACCAAGCTGGTGCATGTCTAGCTAACCGGGTGAAACTGATGGCATACTTAGATACTTTCATAGAGCCCTGGTGCAACCGCTCAAACTCCGCACGCCAAGCATCCCTAAGGCTCTGGGAACAGACTCCCTAAAAGACATATTAGAAAACTGTGTCCAAGTCAGCGAGGCAGACTCGACTTGACTATCCAACTCATATGTGCGCCACCAATCATAAGTGGCCCCTCGAAGCTGAAAAACAGTAAAAGAAACCCCACCGGTCTCCACTATACCTATAGTACGGAGGATGCAATGACACTCCTCCAGAAATCCCAAGGCATCACCTGAAGCTAAACCACTGAACACTGGGGGATCATACTTCTTGAACCTCTCCAACCTGCGCTACTCATCCTCGGAGGCAGCTGAAGTCACGCCCCAAATCGAGGAACATGACCGGCGCCTGACCGGGTTGCCCCAGTCAAGCGGACCTGGGTGCCTTTCATTCCCACGTGTTACCCCTGTGTTGGCTGTTTCTCATTAACCAAATATATTACTAATCATAATTGATTTCACATTAAACAAATAAAACCATACGAGTGATTCATTAAGAAGTTTGTAATTTTTACAACGCCCGACATAACATAATATATACATAATACTGGAGTCCCACAGTTTACATGTCTACAGAGCCTCTAGGATACAAAAAAGGGAAATACAATACTTGCCGCTAACAAGGCTCCGGCTATACCTTACAAAACCAAAATGAAATCTAAACCGAAGTGGCATGAACCACACAAGGCCCCGAGGAAGAAAGGGGCTCACCAAAAACGGGCAGTGGAGGATGAAAGATACTACTGCGCCGATGAGCTGAAGTGCCTGCTACTGATCCACCTACAATCATGACACGAATGTAGCGCCCCGGCAAAAGGGACGTCAGTACACTTGAATTGTACTGGTATGTATGGACAAACTTTGTCCCAAGTAAACTCAAGCCATTAAATTACATCAACAATTAACTAAGCCAGCCAACCACGTTTCCACATTTTTCCTCATTTCAAATAATTCTCACACAAAGCACTTTCTACAATCAACCAATTTAACAATAACCAATCAATCACGTAAAGCACAAGTAGTCAAACAAATGGGCAATCAGTGCCCCACAGGTTGCAAACTCTCCTGCTGTCTCCTTTCACAATTTCACATTATTGATTTATGTATCAATTTTCAATAGCGATTTCGATCGCTTTCCATCCTTATTGCCCCCGACCACCCTTATTACCTCGGCCACCCTTATCACCCCAACCCACACCTTATTTCACCACGTTGCGGCGCGCAACACGACCCCGCCTTACAGCTGAAAACACAACAATTTCAAACAGCAGATAAGGTACTACACACAATTTCAACAAGTTCAAATAAGCAACTTACACATTGGTTCATGTTCTCAATTTCTTCTCAATTCAATATCACAACCATGTTACAAGTATTCCAAAATCGAAAATGCCCACATAATCATGTTCAACAATTCACCACAATTAAGGTGTTTCAAATTCCTTCCACAATAAGCCAAATATGCCATCACAATGGTTGTTCCCAATTCTTTACCAACCTCGATTACCTTTTTATCTTTCAATTCATATTTCATACCACACATAGTTCAACATCAATCAAATGCTCAACAAGGAAATCAAAGGATTACGTAAAATTTCTCAATTTGACACATGCCAAAACAATTCGCACACATTTGGGCGATTTTACAAGAATCAAAATTAGCCATACATACCTGGTGATGATTTTTCCTCCTATTTATGCTTACACAAGATATCCTACTCTTGCCAACCTTGTTCTTGAAGACTCTTACTTCTACTCACTTCTTTTTACTAGAAATCAAGTTAAATAATCATGCATGAGTGTAAAAATTCTATTTTTAAAAGCTATTATATGCAAACCTCTCTTTACCCAATTAAAACTGAAAATCAAAGAAAATAGTTAGGGTTTTTACCTTGAAAATATTTGGGGAAGTTGAATCCTTGCCCTAGAATCCCTTGGAATTAAGTAGTTGAAACAATCTTTGAAGATGAAGAACTTCTCTCTCTAAAAACCCTCTCTTCTCTCTCTAATTTTGGTGAGATGATATGATAAAATGAAGAAGAAAGGTGTTATATTAAAGAAGAGATCGGGTCAAAATGTTACAAAAATCTTGGCCGGGGTCAAATATGCGGTCACTATGCGACCGCAGAATCAACATGCGGTCCGCATAGTGACCGCAGAATGGCTCAAAAAATTACGCAGGTTCGGTTAAGACATGCGGTCACTATGCGGACCGCATGTTGATTCTGCGGTCGCAAAAGTGCACCGCAGATTGACATGCGATCGCATATCGACCGCACATTTGACACGGATTTGGGCAACTCTCCGGAACGATTTGCGGTCAGAATGCGGTCCGCATGTCCGGTTTGCGGTCGCATTCTTGACCGCACATTTGACACTTTTTCGGAAAAATTATTTCTCTACATTTTTGAAACTTAAATCATTACCAAGGGTTCGAACCGCGGCGAGCAAGCTCGCCGCGAAGAATTCTACGCATTCCTAACACATTATTCGGACCATGACACCACAGCTACAAGGTTTTATGCACAAAAATTTTACGGGGCCTTACATCCTCCCCCTTAAGATCATTCGTCCTCGAATGAGGATTTTGAAATAAATGAGTTTTGAAAGACATGATATGCAAGCTATCAAAATTTTGACTAACTCTTATATTTTAGAAAAATTTTGCCAGAGTTTCCTTTGTATTATGGACATATCCACCTGTCAGAGGGCCCCCGAAACACATCACCAAACAACAATATACAACAACAACACTATTCACAACCGGTATACACCTTCTTACCTCAACGAATGCACATATTCTATCACATTGTTACAATTGCACATAAACTAGTCACTTCAATGAATTCTTACCTTATTTAACCATTTTAACACACCATGTACACTTAACAAATCATTACCAATCTACACTTACTATTAGTTGTTTATTAAATACGTAAATCTTTATAAGGCTCTCATTTATCAAGAAAGGCTCAAATGACCCAAACGTGACAACACATTAAATTCATTACAAAATGAAGGAGACTTTACTAACACTAAGAGGGAAACAACTTAGGCAAGATGACAGTTACTAAGAGTAGGAGGGTCACCTAACTTCTTCTAGGCTTGCTCAAACAAATGGGGGTACTTTTCTTTCATCTCTTTTTCTCGCTTCCCATGTGGCCTCCTCAACTTGTTGACTTCGCCACAATACTTTAACAGAGGCAACTTCCTTATTTCTCAACTTATGGACTTGCCTATCAAGAATGGCAACTGGAACTTCTTCATATGACAAATCTTCATTAACCTCTATAGCTTCGACCGGCATGATGGTGGATGGATCTCCAATCACTTTCTTCAACATGGACACATGGAATACCGGATGCACTGATGACATCTCGGGAGGCAACTCTAGCCTATAAGCAACTTGACCAATCCTTTGAACGATCCGATATGGCCCGACATACCTAGGACTCAATTTCCCTTTCTTTCCGAATCGCATGACTCCCTTCATAGGAGATACCCTCAAGAACACCCAATCATCGACTTGAAACTCCAAATCCCTTCGACGAACGTCCGCATAGGACTTTTGACGACTCTGTGCTGTTTTCATTCTCTCCTGAATAACCTTGACCTTTTCCATAGCTTCGTACACCATATCCGGCCCTAGCAATTCCGCTTCACCTACCTCAAACCACCCGATTGGCGATCTACATCTTCTCCCGTACAATGCCTCAAATGGGGCCATCTGAATGCTAGCATGATAGCCGTTATTGTAAGCAAATTCTATCAGTGGCAAGTGTTCATCCCAATTACCTTTAAAATCTAAGACACAAGCCCGCAACATATCTTCAAGCGTCCGAATGGTCCGCTCGGCCTGTCCATCGGTCTGTGGATGGAAAGCTGTGCTGAGATTCACCTGAGTTCCCAAACCTTGCTGAAACTTCTTCCAAAAGTTAGCGGTGAACTGAGCCCCGCGATCTGAGATGATAGAAAGTGGAGTCCCATGAAGCCTTACTATCTCTTTGATGTACAATCTTGCATATTGCTCCGCGGTATCAGTGGACTTGACAGGCAGGAAGTGAGCTGATTTGGTGAGTCGATCCACTATCACCCATATTGAGTCAAACTTACGCCGAGTGCGAGGTAACCCCACCACGAAATCCATATTGATCATCTCCCATTTCCACCTTGGTATTTCTATAAGCTGAGTTAATCCACCAGGCCGTTGATGCTCGGCCTTCACTTGTTGACAGTTCGGACATTTAGCTACAAAGCCCGCCACATCCCTTTTCATACCGTTCCACCAATAAATCTCCTTGAGATCGTGATACATTTTCGTTGAACCAGGGTGCACAGAATACCTGGAAGTATGAGCCTCTGCCATCACTCTTTCCCGAAGCTCGTCCACATCCGAAACACATAGCCTATCTTGACACCGCAATACACCATCTTCGCTGCTGAGTACAAATGCTGAGGTCTTGTCATTCATGACTGCTTCCTTCACCCGAACCAATGCTGGATCCATGAACTGTTTTTCCTTGATTTCCGCGACCAATGATGATTCTGCTCCATTATGCACCAAAACATTCCCCTCGTCTGACGTCGAGATACGAACCCCCAAACTGGCTAATTGGTAAACCTCCCGAGCCAGGGGTCTCTGATCCACACCTAAATGAGCCAAACTACCCATAGATTTTCGACTAAGAGCGTCGGCTACCACATTTGCCTTCCCTGGATGGTACAATATGTCCATATCATAGTCCTTGAGTAATTCTAACCACCGCCGCTGTCTCAGATTTAGCTCCTTCCGCTTGAACAAATACTGGAGGCTCTTGTGGTCTGAAAACACATCTACATGAACCCCATAAAGATAGTGCCGCCATATTTTCAAAGCAAACACAACAGCTGCAAGCTCCAAATCATGCGTCGGATAATTCTTATCATGGTTCTTAAGTTGCCTGGAAGCATAAGCTATAACCTTTTCGTGCTGCATCAATACACATCCCAAACCGACTCTGGAGGCATCACAATAAACTACAAATCCCTCTGTGCCTTCTGGCAAGGCCAATACCGGTGCCGAGGTCAATCTTGACTTCAATTCTTGGAAAATTTTCTCACATGCTTCGGACCACTGGAATTTAACTGCCTTCTGCGTCAGTTTTGTCAATGGGGAAGCGAGGGTTGAGAATCCCTCTACAAATCTCCGATAGTACCCTGCCAAACCCAAGAAGCTACGAATCTCTGTCGGGTTCGTGGGTCTAGGCCAATCTTTCACTGCCGCAATCTTCTGAGGATCCACCATAATTCCCTCACTGGAAATAACATGCCCTAGAAAAGCTACGGACTTCAACCAAAACTCACATTTTGAGAACTTGGCATACAATTGATGTTGAAGAAGGGTCTGCAATGCTGCTCTGAGGTGAACGGCATGATCTTCCCTGCTCCGAGAGTAGATGAGAATATCATCAATGAATACAATCACAAAGGAATCTAGGAATGGCTTGAAAACCCGATTCATAAGGTCCATGAAAGCTGTTGGGGCGTTGGTTAGCCCAAAAGACATAACCAAAAACTCAAAGTGACCATAACGAGTTCTGAAGGCGGTCTTAGGAATATCCTGCTCCCTGATTTTCAACTGGTGGTACCCAGACCGTAAATCAATCTTTGAGAAGAACCTCGCTCCCCGCAATTGGTCAAACAGATCATCCACTCGAGGCAATGGATATTTATTCTTAATGGTGATTTTGTTGAGCTGCCGATAATCAATACACATTCGAAGTGACCCATCCTTCTTTCTGACAAAGAGAACCGGAGCACCCCATGGCGACACACTCGGTCGTATGAACCCTTTCTCTAATAAATCCCTCAACTGCTCCTTTAACTCCCTTAACTCTGCTGGCGCCATTCTGTAAGGTGGAATGGATATTGGCTGAGTATCTGGCAATACATCAATTCCGAAATCAATCTCCCTATCCGGCGGGAGGCCTGGAAGCTCATCTGGAAACACTTCAGGAAATTCATTCACAATTGGCACGGACTCGAGGGTAGGCACATCTGAGGTGGTGTCCGTTACCCGAACCAGGTGATAGATACACCCTTTCTTAATCATCTTCGAAGCCTTAAGGTAGGAAATAAACCTACCCCTTGGCACTACACCATTTCCTCTCCATTCAATAATTGGCTCGTTAGGGAACTCGAGCCTCATAACTCTCGTTCGACAGTCAAGTTTGGCAAAGCACGAATAGAGCCAATCCATCCCCATAATTACATCAAAATCTACCATCCCAAGCTCAATAAGATCGGCTGTGGTATCACGACCACCCACCGTAACAACACAATTCCTATAGACTCGTGAGGTTGTAATAGAATCACCGATTGGAGTCGACACAGAGAACGGCTCATGAAGCTGTTCGGGTACTATCCAAAAACTTGAAGCAATGAATGGAGTAACATAAGACAAGGAGGACCCTGGATCAATAAGGGCATAGCAATCAATAGTCTGAACAGACATGATACCTGTAACAACATCCGGAGAAGCCTCGGCATTTTGGCGGCCACTCAATGCATAGAATCGGCTAGGTCCACCCCTACCCTAAGCTCCACCCCTAGCTGCACCACGCCCTGCTGCTGCTGGAGTACGCGCTGATGATGTAGCACCTGAAGAACCGGATGACTGAGCAGATCCCCTACCTATACCCTGACGGGGTGCACGGCAGTCCCGCTGAATGTGACCTCTCACCCCACACCCGAAGCACACTGGAAGGTCAAGGTAGCAAGTTTCTGTATGAAATCTCCCACACTTGGGGCATGTAGGTCTCCCCTACTGCTGGGACCTCACTCCAGGACGACCAGACTGGCGAGACCTCATGCTGTCTGAACCTGGTCTCGAATAACTACCCAGCTAATGACTATGCAGAGATGGTGGTGCACTCGCTGAGGAGTGGGCGTAAGACTGGGATGGCCCTGATGATCCTTTCCCTGGAAGTGATCGCCCAGAATGACCCATTGATAGGGCCCTGCTTCTACTCTCTCTTTCTACACGAATCTTCAATTTCCTAACCTCTATGGCCTGAGAAAACCCCACAATCCTCCCATAGTTCATGTCCGAGTGCAAAGCTGCCGTGGTGGCCTCATTCACTACCAAAGGGCTAAGGCCCTAAACAAATCGTCGAACCCGGGCATCCATGGTCGACACTAAATGAGGAGCATACTTGGACAACCTTACAAACTCCATGTGATACTCCCAAACACTCATACTACCCTGTTTGAGAACCTCGAACTCAGTGGCACGGGCTGCCATTGCCTCAACGGGTAAGAAGTGGTCCATAAATGCATCCACGAACTCATCCCATCTGGCCGGAGGGCTCCCTTCCTCACGGGAATCCTCCCACATTTCGAACCATGAACGTGCCGCTCCCTTCGCCTGTAAGAGGCCAACTCTACCCCCTCTATATCTGTAGCCTTCATCACTCTGAGGGTCTTGTATATCGCATCAAGGAATTCCTGTGGATCAGCCTCTGGATCGGTGCCTGAAAATTCTGGAGGGGCCAATCGCAAGAACTGGTGGACTCTGGAGCCAAAGGAATCTCCTTGTCCGCTGGAGGATGCAGGGGCATCATGGGATCTCTGGGCCTGGGCGGCCACTAGCTGTGTTAACATATGAATGGCTCCTCTCAGATCCTCATTAGAGATACCGGAGCCCGAAGCAGGAACTGTATCTGAGTTAGGAACACTGGCAGGAGGAATGGTGGCATCCTCTGCCGCCGCTGGAATAGGGACACTTGGGTTTTGAATAGATAGGCCAGGCAAATTCGGGACTGGTGGGTCATTCTCTCCCACGGCATCGGGTACATGATTAACAGCCGCACTTGGGTCGGCATTGGCCCTAAGGCCGAGTCTAGCCTTCTTCTTAGGTGCCATATTCTGAAAATTTGGGAACAAGGCACGAATTAGACACAGATATCTCCACATTGCACTTTACCGCACGATATAGATTATCAAAGAAGTAGGTAAATTCCTAAATGCTCGTGTAGCCCCCTACTTATATGATGTGGTCGACAACACACCTATAAGAAGGGCACTACTAGACACGGCTCCGAGACATCCTAGGACACTTTAAAACCTTAAGCTCTGATACCAAGTTTGTCACGCCCCAAATCGAGGAACATGACCGGCGCCTGACCGGGTTGCCCCAGTCAAGCGGACCTGGGTGCCTTTCATTCCCACGCGTTACCCCCGTGTTGACTGTTTCTCATTAACCAAATATATTACTAATCATAATTGATTTCACATTAAACAAATAAAACCATACGAGTGATTCATTAACAAGTTTGTAATTTTTACAACGCCCGACATAACATAATATATACATAATACTGGAGTCCCACAGTTTACATGTCTACAGAGCCTCTAGGATACAAAAAAGGGAAATACAATACTTGCCGGTAACAAGGCTCCGGCTATACCTAACAAAACCAAAATGAAATCTAAACCGAAGTGGCATGAACCACACAAGGCCCCGAGGAAGAAAGGGGCTCACCAAAAACGGGCAGTGGAGGATGAAAGATACTACTGCCGATGAGCTGAAGTGCCTGCTACTGATCCACCTACAATCATGACACGAATGTAGCGCCCCCGGCAAAAGGGATGTCAATACACTTGAATTGTACTGGTATGTATGGACAAACTTTGTCCCAAGTAAACTCAAGCCATTAAATTACATCAACAATTAACTAAGCCAGCCAACCACGTTTCCACATTTTTCCTCATTTCAAATAATTCTCACACAAAGCACTTTCTACAATCAACCAATTTAACAATAACCAATCAATCACGTAAAGCACAAGTAGTCAAACAAAGGGCAATCAGTGCCCCACAGGTTGCAAACTCTCCTGTTGTCTCCTTTCACAATTTCACATTATTGATTTTTGTATCAATTTTCAATAGCGATTTCGATCGCTTTCCATCCTTATTTCCCCCGACCACCCTTATTACCTCGGCCACCCTTATCACCCCAACCCACACCTTATTTCACCACGTTGCGGCGCGCAACACGACCCCGCCTTACAGTTTGAAAACACAACAATTTCAAACAGCAGATAAGGTACTACACACAATTTCAACAAGTTCAAATAAGCAACTTACACATTGGTTCATGTTCTCAATTTCTTCTCAATTCAATATCACAACCATGTTACAAGTATTCCAAAATCGAAAATGCCCACATAATCATGTTCAACAATTCACCACAATTAAGGTGTTTCAAATTCCTTCCACAATAAGCCAAATATGCCATCACAATGGTTGTTCCCAATTCTTTACCAACCTCGATTACCTTTTTATCTTTCAATTCATATTTCATACCACACATAGTTCAACATCAATCAAATGCTCAACAAGGAAATCAAAGGATTACGTAAAATTTCTCAATTTGACACATGCCAAAACAATTCGCACACATTTGGGCGATTTTACAAGAATCAAAATTAGCCATACATACCTGGTGATGATTTTTCCTCCTATTTATGCTTACACAAGATATCCTACTCTTGCCAACCTTGTTCTTGAAGACTCTTACTTCTACTCACTTCTTTTTACTAGAAATCAAGTTAAATAATCATGCATGAGTGTAAAAATTCTATTTTTAAAAGCTATTATATGCAAACCTCTCTTTACCCAATTAAAACTGAAAATCAAAGAAAATAGTTAGGGTTTTTACCTTGAAAATATTTGGGGAAGTTGAATCCTTGCCCTAGAATCCCTTGGAATTAAGTAGTTGAAACAATCTTTGAAGATGAAGAACTTCTCTCTCTAAAAACCCTCTCTTCTCTCTCTAATTTTGGTGAGATGATATGATAAAATGAAGAAGAAAGGTGTTATATTAAAGAAGAGATCGGGTCAAAATGTTACAAAAATCTGGGCCGGGGTCAATTATGCGGTGCACTATGCGACCGTAGAATCAACATGCGGTCCGCATAGTGACCGCAGAATGGCTCAAAAAATTACGCAGGTTCTGTTAAGACATGCGGTCACTATGCGGACCGCATGTTGATTCTGCGGTCGCAAAAGTGCACCGCAGATTGACATGCGATCGCATATCGACCGCACATTTGACACGGATTTGGGCAACTCTCTGGAACGATTTGCGGTCAGAATGCGGTCCGCATGTCAGGTTTGCGGTCGCATTCTTGACCGCACATTTGACACTTTTTCGGAAAAATTATTTCTCTACATTTTTGAAACTTAAATCATTACCAAGGGTCCGAACCGCGGCGAGCAAGCTTGCCGCGAAGAATTCTACGCATTCCTAACACATTATTCGGACCATGACACCACACCTACTAGGTTTTATGCACAAAAATTTTACGGGGCCTTACATCCTCTGGTACGATAGGCGGTACTGGAATAACCTCTTGAACCTGCTCCACAGGCACTCGCTGCTTAGGAGTGCGGGCTGCGGGAGTTTGGGCCCATCCCTCGGCCTGAGATGTAGCTGCAGCGAGAGAAAGCAACCCCCCTAAGCCAGAGTAGTGTACATGCTCATAAACTGGGCTAGATTCTCCTAGAGTGCTGGAGTCGTAGTAGCAGTAGTACGTGTATCAGGTGCTTGCGCTCCAATCTGATCCACCGATAGTGCCTCGGCAGCAGTGTGTGCAGGTGCTGTGGCTGCACCTCGGGCGCGTCCTCGACCTCTACTCCGGCCCCGACCTCTGGCGGCAGCAGCAGGGGGCGTGGGTGCCTGATCCTCACGAGCAGTACGTGTCCTCACTATCTGTGAGAGAATGGAAGACAGAAGTTTAGATTTGGTGTCAAAATATCGCACGATAAGGAATTCAAAAGAAATGAAGAGTTTCCTTAACAGTTACATATCCCCTCGTAGATAAATACGGACGTCTCCATATCGATCAACGAGACTCTAAAAAATTGGCCTGTGTCCTGTGACTCCTATGAACCTAGAGCTCTGATATCAACTTGTCACGACCCTAGTTCACCAATCGTGAACCCGTCATGACAGGTTCACGATTGGTGAACTAGGGTCGTGACACAAAACCAATAAATAGTGGGGCCCTCATTAATTACTTAATTAAAAATACGTAGAATTTGGGGCGTGTCGTTTAGCAAATTTCACTGCCCTCCGCATAGTAAATAATACGTTAGTCGCTTTAGGCACACTTTTAGTAATTTTACCTTCCTAAATAAGGGTGTGCATTTCATGCAACCCAAATACAAATCTGAAAATGTTGAATAAGAATGTGTTGAGGATCCGGGTGCATTTCATGTGACGTGATCTGAAAACTTGTTCTTAAACGACATTCACTTTCTTAATAATCAACTAAAAGTGGTAAATAATTCTAAAATTGCACTACAGATTTTAACATGTATCAACATCGAATTTTAGCAAAATATAGAAGTTGATCGACCGTGCTAGAACCACAGAGCTCGGGAGTGCCTAACCCCTTCTCCCGGGTTAACATAATTCCTTAGTCGGATTTCTGATTTGCGTCTGTAATACAGAGTCCAACCCTTTCCTCGATTTGGGATTCAAACCGGTGACTCGGGATACCATAAATCTCCCAAGTGGCGACTCTGAATCTCTTAACAAATGAATCCTATTTCGATTGTCCTTTAATTGGAAAAACTCCTTTTATTATACACTTCACGGGCTGTAGTAGCGGAAAAATAAGGCGTGACAGCTCTAGCGACTCTGCTGGGGACAAGAACCTAGAACTTCGGTTGAGGTTTCAAGAATTTGAGCTCAGTTTAAATTGTTATAGTTGTCTTTATTTAAATTTGATACATGTTCCATGCCTTATGTGCTAAATGTTTTACCACTTTAATATTTTTTGAATTGTATAAACTGTTGTGAATCCCTCCCACTTTTCGAGTCTTCTACATCATGGAGAAGGGTGCACTTCATGTAGATTCTATTCTGTTTATAGTCTTTTTCCCAATTTAGAATGAGGTTTGAATAAGTTGCAAAGACGGTGGAGCTTCTGTATCCCCGGTACACTGCCTCCCCTTCAGCTCGAGTTGTCCGCTCGGGTAAGCCAGGTCTAGACCAATAAACCTAGGGTCTATACCTAGAAGAATAGTAAACTCATACCGGGTCCCTAGTAGGACTCTTGTTTGCATCATATGCACTAGACTTAGGGGACTCAACATAAGGGTTGGGTCCGTCTAGGATAGGTGACCTGAATTGAAATGACCATCCTGATGCATCTTACGTGCTACTTGTATTTATTTGCTTGGCTTTGCATGTTTAACGACTTGTATACAATGAGAGAAAAGGGTAAAAAAATAGTAGTGTTAGGACTAAGTGAGGGTACCATTTGTTTGAAAAACCCAATACCTAAATAGTACCGAAATGCTGTCGAATTTTTGAAAAATAAAAATAAAATGAAAAGAAAATATTTGGAAAGGAAATGGTTGTTCAAAATAGCTTTGATTTTGGGCAAGCGGCCCGAACATTGCTGGTTTGATTCTCACCGGTTGTGAGAGATGTAGGCAACCCTTAACGGGTCCAACAACCCCCTTTGAAAAATAGACAAAAAATGTCAAATTTTAGTTTTCGTTATAAATAAGTCGAGTGATGACATTCTTGTTTAAATTAAGCCGAATGTCCCTCAAAAAAACACCGGAAGGCCATTTTTGCAAGAATAGCCACCCTGAGTCATTTTTAAAATGGTTTCCGGACACAACCTTAAAATCTCCCTTTCAGAAGTGCTGAAAGGCTGTATCTACAAAACCAAGTCTCTATTTTTAAAAAAAAGTATTTTTTGTTTTGTTTTCTTAAATAACGTTTTGCAAGAATGGCCACTTTTCCCATTAAATAAATGTGCAGGATGAACTCAAACAACATCGAAACCTTCTCAGTCCCGAGCGAGATACCCCTAAAGCTCCATATATGGTGGGATGAACTAGGAAATGGAAGTAAAGAAACAATGGTCAAAATTTTGGGTGGCCTTGTGGGACTAATGAACATAAAGCCGAGATTGGATATTGTTGAGGCACTCATTCCATTCTGGGACCCAACACGTAATGTCTTCCGATTCTCCGATTTTGAACTCACATCGACATTAGAAGGGATGATAAAGTATGCAAGCCTCAATGGGAATATGCGAAGTAGATATCCCTTAGTACCAAGATCAATCACACTCCACAGATTCTTAGATTTGTTGAACATCAGTCGGGATATCCAAGACCCGATCTAGTAGAAGGCTTTTGCACTTTGCACTTCCTCTATCATCGGTATGGCAACCCAAAGGGCTTTGAAGAACCTAACACCGGCCTGACGCACGCTGGAAACAAAGATAAATGGGAGGCCCAGCGGGGGTTAGCATTCATGGTGGCTTTTCTAGGAATTGTGATTTGTCCAAGGAAAGACAGTCACATAGACCTCGGCCTAATAGGAATGGTGGATGTGGCTATGAAGAAACCTACTAGAATGGTGGTTCCTTTGATCGTAGTAGAGATGTATCAAGCTTTAACCAAATGCCAAAAGGGAGAGAAATTCTTCCAGAGATGTAGTCTCTTACTAAAAATATGGATTCAGGAGCATCTATGTCACCATACAGGGTATATGAATTTTGTGTTAACTGGGGTTAGTTGCATCAATGAATTTGAAACCCGAGTCACATGCATTAAATTTCCCGATGGTGTTGAGGCTTAGTTATCGTGGTTGAGATCGTTGAACACAGATAAAGTTGAGTGGGCTTATGGGTGGCTTCCCGCTACTAAAGTTATCTACACGTCAGCAGAGGTACCCTATATTCTTCTAGTGGGTATTCAAAGCATACAACCTTACGCTCATTACCTGGTACTGCGACAACTCAGAAAGTTCCAGATAGTGCATAATGATGAGGATCTGAGTGAGCAAATTATTGAGTTAAGTCCTAAAGATGCTTTCCCAGAAGGGAGAATCTGAAAGACAAGTAATGAGAGCCGGTTCCTAGAACCTAACACCATGATACAAGATCGGGCAAGGGGTGAAGTGGACCCCAAATATTTGACCTGGTTGGGCAAATGGTTTAGATTCCCTAGAGGCCTGCCAAGAGACCATATGTACAACAATTCACTGACGGAGCCCAGGTCCAAGGGGATTGGCTGACAAAAGAGAGAATACCAAGCCAAAATCGGGGCTCGGGAGCAGCATGTGCGGGATCTTCAATTTGAGAAAAGTGTACAAGCTGCAGCTGATGAAGGGGATAAAAAGAAATTGGCCCAGGAAAATAAAGCTCTGAAGGCACAGATTCAACAGATGAAAATATATGCCAAGAATCAGGAAAGAAGCGTGTCTGATGAAAGATTGATAAAGGGGTTAAAGAAGCAAGTCTCAGATTGCCAGGAAGAATTAGAAAAATCCGAAATGAACATGGCGAGACTTCGAGCACACTGGGCCAAGAAGACTGAGGAAAGATCCCAGTATGTACAACACCTAAAAAGAGACTACAAGGGAACCATTCCCAACATGAGGAGAAAAGCGAGTGCTCTGGAGGAAAAGGCGGCCCGACAAGATAAAGACATTCAGGCCGAAAGGGATCGTTGTTATGGAAAGATTTCCGAGATGCAAAGGGAAATAAAATTGCTACAAGATCTTAACCTCTAGGATTCTCAGGTGCTTGAAGCTCGTGCCCAACAGATAAGCAGACTTCTCCAAGAAAAGGGCCAAATTAGGGAAAGGATCTGAAGCATTGCACGCTATATTGTTAAGAGGTGTCAGGATGGTGAAAAGATGGGTTATACCACTTTCTTTGCAGAAGTGATGATATTTGTTCGACATGTCATGAGTAATTTTAAGGAACTACAAATGGGACTTGCTCGTAGGCCCGCGGCGATACCGAAAGATGCCCCGCAGGCCCCGGGGTTTGAAGCTTTGGTGTACTCCTAGTGTAGTCCAGTCTTTATTTTGTTTTGAGTCTGTATCCTTTGATTTGAAAATGAAAAACAATAGTCTAGTAGTGGTGTAATCAGTTGTCATTAATGAAAATTTGAAAATTTCCAAAAATTGTGTCTTTATTTTCTTGCATCTAATTTTACACTAATTGGCAAAAACTATACTTGATTTGATTCAGGCACGGTCATGATACATAGGAAATTTCCATAGGACCTGACCATAGCCATATGAAAATAAAAATGCAGTGATAATAAAAGGCCAAAAGAAAAAAAGAGCGAAAAAAATAAAAACAAATGGGAGAGGGAGAGAAAATAAAAGAGAGGAAAATCCGCAACAAAGAAACAATGGCAAAGCTAAAGAAACAAAGGCAAGAATAAAAGAAAAAGTCACAATTGGGAATAAATAAAGTCGAGATGATGCAATCGGCCGAGCAAATGCATACTAGAAACTACTAACTGCTTAGGTGCATTCATGCCCAAATGTACGGTTATCTATTTATTGATGCCCTAACCACTAACAACGTTGTAGTTGAGGATGAGTTCAGACAGGTGGTTTAGCTGACTGGCATTCTGGCAACCCACCCATATAACACCCGCTCCAAGGACATATAAAAAATGGTCAACCAAGAGCTAGAAACAGGTGTTGTCGACCCATCTAGGGAAGAAGAGGTAGGAGATGTCAATGCCATGAAAGAGGAGATGTATAAGTTGAAACAACAGATGGTCGAAATGTACCAGGCCTGGGCAAAAGGACACCCCTTGCGAACCTATCCTACCAATCCTGCCTACATGCCGCCATTAACTCAATCACAAGATCCTCCTACTGTGAATTCTTCTCCGGCTTACCCTACCTACCAGCAATACAACGCAACCACTTCCCAAACACCATCTAAACAAATTTTGTGCCCACCACTACTAATTTCTCCTATGTTTGTGGCTCCTCCACCCGCCGTGTTACACAGATCTTCGAATGAACCCTTGTTCCAAACTCAGGAAAACCACTATTACCTACCCGAGCCCACTTTCAAACCTCCCGAACCATACTCTTATACTCCCCATCTTGATATCTTAACTGAATAAGAGAAGCCTCCCAAAAACCCTGAGTAGGACGATATGATACATACGACGAAAAGATTTGAAAAGTCATTCCAAAATATGCAGGGTCTAGGAGGACATGTGAGTGTCGCTTACAAAGACTTGTGCTTGTTTCCCGACGTCCAACTGCCTACGGGATTCAAGTTACAAAAGTTCGATCTGTATGATGGATATGGTGACCCTGTATCCCATCTAAGGGGTTTCTGCAGTAAGATGAGAGGAGCTAGAGGAAGGTATGAGTTGTTAATGGCGTATTTTAGTCAAAGTCTCAGTGGCGCTGCCTTAGAATGGTACACGGGGCAAGATCATGCCCGATGGTACACATGGGATGACTTGGCCTAAGAATTTTTAGGACGCTTTCCATACAACCTCGAGATTGTCCCTGATCAACTTTCATTGACCAAAATCAAGAAGAAGCCGGAGAAAGCTTTAGAGAGTATGGACTTCGGTGGAGGGAACATGCTGCAAGGATCGATCCTCCGATGAATGAATGAGAAATGGTGGATTATTTTCTATAGGCTTTGGAGACTACTTACTATGGTCATCCGGCGTTGGCAGTTGGGAAAACTTTTAATGAGGTAGTGAAATGGGAAGCATGGTGGAAAAAGGTCTCAAGTCCAACAAAATTATGAGCTATTCTGCAATTAAAGCAACTACCCAGGCCATCCATAGTGGCACTGGAGAGGTATTGCGAAAGAAGAAAAAGGAAGATGTTACAGTAGTGTAATTGAGAGCATGGTCCAGAGGTCCATCACCATATTATCACCAACCTCGACCACATCCCCAAACCTACCCACACACTCCATATGGCCCACCACAACACTACTACCCACCTCCCATTTCGTATTTTTTAGTCCACCACGCCCAAACATACCCTCAACCTCAGGCGCCCTGGCGTGCCCCACCCTACAAAATACCTACCATACTCAAAACACATACCCACCTCTGAGAGCCTACAGAAATCCCAATGAAATCGGTTTTTGACCCAAACTTGCTGCCAAGAATGATAGGTTGCAGAAGAGGAAGACTTTCACTCCGTTAGGAGAATCTTACACCAACCTATACCACATATTGAGATAGTTGGGCATGTTAAATCCAATTGAACCCAAATTGCCAAATCATCCCCAAGGAACCTGGACCACTCGGTGAATAGTGAATATTGCTCATGTGCTCCAGGACATGACACAAAAAAATGTTGGCATTTGAAAACGGCCATCCATGAGCTCATTGATACTCGCCAAATTGAGGTGCAGGCTCCTAAGATGCCCAACATCACTCAGAATCCATTACGAACCCATTATGAGACTCACATGATTGAGTTAGTACAGAAGGGAGAGTACAAAAAACCTTCACAAATCGTAATAATGATTAGAGCTAGTGAGAACAAAGCAGATGAGAAATTAATCAGTGGGAAGGCATTGGTCACTATAGAACAAACAGTCAGCAAACCAATGATGGAAGTAAAACCAGAACCAGTTAAAGTGATGGTACCAGGAGATGTTGTCAAGCCTGTGGTGATTGTAAAAGGCACTCGCTCAGAGACGGTTATCATTAAACCGGTGACTCAGTTACCAGGGGTCAGTGAAAAGACCGTCCCATGGAACTATGACCGGGTGACTATGATGTACAAAGGAAAGGAATTTAAAGAAAAGTGTGAGAAACCCATGGGCTGACTCGTTCAGGGAGATGCTTTGCCCCTGAGGAGTTGAGAAAGGTCAAAGCAACCAAAGACAATCCAACACTAGTAAAGAGGACCGTTATTGAAGAAGAGGCTGAAGAATTCTTAAAAAAGATGAAGGCACAAGATTATTCCATTATAGAATAATTGAGGAAAACCCCGATACAGATCTTGTTGTTGTCTTTATTGATCCATTAAGATGAACATCGTCGGGCGTTGATGAAGATTCTAAACGAAGCCCATGTTTCAGATAAGATCTCGGTGAATCATCTCGAGAAAATAGCAAACAAGATTTTCAAGGTCAACAGGGTCACATTTATGATGATGACTTGCCTTTGGAAGGTACTGAGAATAATAGAGCCCTTTACCTCACAGTGAAGTGTGAAGACTCTGTGGTTACTCGGGTGTTGATTGACAACGGTTCCAGTGCAAAAATTTGCCCTCTCTCTACCCTGGAAAAGTTAAAAGTGGACAGTGATAGAATCCACAAGAATAGCATCTCCATACGAGGATTTTACAGGGGAGGAAAGGATACGGTTGAGGATATCGTGTTGGAGCTGATAATAGGACCATTTGTATTCACTATGGAGGGTGCTCGATGTGGCTGTTTCTAACAATCTTTTATTGGGTCGGCCTTGGATTCATGCCGCAAAAGCAGTACCGTCTACCTTGCATTAGATGGTCAAATTCGAATGGGACCTATAGGAAATTATGGTGCATGGGGAGGACAGTTCGTGTAATGCCATTATGCCTTTCGATGAAGCTGAGGATGACAAAGGTCCATGGGTTTACCAAGTCTTTGACACAGTGTCAATTGCAAAGATCTCGGAAGGTAAATGTGTTCCTAGGCCCAGGGAAGCTGCTGCATCTATCATGATGGCATCACAAATGATAAAGAATGGATTCTTGCCCGGAAAGGGTTTGGGTGCTTCACTGCAAAGGCATCATACAACCGGTGTCTCTTCCGGGAAATCTGGATACTTTTGGGTTAGGCTTCAAACCCACTGATATTGACATAAGGCGAGCTAAAAAGATGAAAAAGAGAGCATGGACCCTTCCAAAACCCATTCCCCGCCTTTCCCGTTCCTTTGTCCGGCCTGGTACTAAAAGGCACCCAACAACGATAATGCCTAATTCTGTGGTGATAGAACCCGACCAAGAGCTGATCGAGAGGTTCGAAAGGTTGTTTGACGAGGTGAATATGTTGGAGGCAGGCGAAGGTCCAAGCAAGGATGATGTGTAGCTCGTGGGGTCCTAGGCAAAGCTTAATAATTGGAAAGCTACTTCTCTTCCTACCCGGAGGGGGTCGTGGTAGTTAGTTTTGATTTTCCTTTCAGTTTAATCTGGATTATTTCCAAGGTTGAATTCGGATGCTATGTTCCGTCTGTTTGGATGAGCTAAACCTTGTTATCTTACAATTTTAATGAAATGAAATTTCCTTCCTTTTCATTCCTGATAGCCTTTATTTTGTCTTTCTTTTCTCTCTTGTACAATCCCTTTTATGCTAGTTTCAATGATGTGTCATGTATGAGGAGTCTTCGGCCTAGTCTTGATTATCAATGTGAAATAGTAATACAAGAAATTGAGTTTGATGACAAGGTAGAATATGATGACGAGGGGGCCTTTGAATAAATTAGTAAAGAATTAAGTCAATTTTAAAAACCTAATCTGAATGACACAGAGGTAATAAATTTAGGGGATCAGGAGAATGTTCGGGAAACAAAAATAAGTGTCCATTTGGAAGCTCCGCTTAGGGAAGAGATAATAAAAGCGTTGCTTGAGTGCAAAGATATTTTTGCATGGTCATATGATGATATGCCGGGTTTAAGCACCGATTTGGTGGTCCACAAATTTCCCACTAACCCGGTATGCCCTCCCAACAAGCAGAATCTGAGGAAATCTAAAACAGATATCAGTGTGAAGATGAAAGAAGAAGTCACCAAGCAGTTTGATGCGAAAGTCATCCAGGTCACCCAGTATCCCACCTGGTTAGCTAATATTGTACCTGTACCAAAGAAGGATGGAAATACTAGAGTGTGCATTGATTACCGTGATCTCAATAAGGCGAGTCCAAAAGAAAACTTCCCATTGCGAAACATCTATATATTGATTGACAATTGTGACAAACACGAGATTGGTTCATTCGTGGATTGTTATGCAGGCTATCACCAAATTTTAATGGATGAGGAAGATGCAAAAAAGACGGTATTTATCATACCTTGGGGGACGTATTGTTTAGGGTTATGCCATTTGGGTTGAAGAATGTAGGGGAAACATATATGAGGGCGATGGCCATCGGGAAGTTGTTGGGATTAGTGGTAACTCGACGTGGTACTGAGTTAGATCCGTACAAAATCAAAGCCATTCAAGAGTTACCACCACCAAAAAGCAAGAAAGAGGTGATGAGTTTGCTCGGCAGGTTGAATTATATCAGCAGGTTCATTGCCCAACTCACGACAACTTGCGAGCCTATCTTTAAGCTACTAAAGAAAGATGTTATGTTCAGATGGACGGATGAATATCAGGCATCATTTGACAAGATTAAGGTGTATTTGTCCAGCCCACCCGCGTTTGTTCCGCCAGAGCCGGGAAGACCCTTGATCCTCAATCTGGCGGTTTTGGATAACTCTTTTGGTTGTGTACTAGGGTAGCATGACATCACCAGGAAGAAAGAGCATGCAATATACTACCTCAACAAGAATTTCACATCTTATGAGGTAAATTACACTCAACTTGAGAGGACGTGTTGCGCTTTGACCTGGGTAGCGCAAAAATTGAAACATTACTTGTCATCATATACCACCTATCTCATCTCGTGGTTGGATCCATTAAAGTACATTTTCCAGAAGCCCATGCTCACATGGAGGCTCGCAAAGTGGCAAATCTTGCTCACGGAATTTGATATTGTCTATTGGACCCGTACTACGATGAAAGCACAAACGGTAGCTAATCATCTAGCCGAGAACCCAGTTGATGTTGAATACGAACCCTTGAAAGCATACTTCCTTTATGAGGAGACAATGCATGTTGAGGAATCAGAACAAGTTGAAAAACCGGGGTGGAAGTTGTTCTTTGATGGGGCTGCTAATACCAAAGGCGTTGGGATAGGAGCAATACTTATTTCTAAGACAGGGCAGCACTACCCTGTTACAGCTCAACTTTGGTTCTATTGTACCAACAACATGGCTTAATACGAGGCATGTATTTTTGGGTTTGAGGTTGGCTATAGATATGGGTGTCCAGGAGATCTTGGTTATGCGCGACTCAGATCTTCTGGTGCACCGGATTCAGGGAGAGTGGGAGACACGAGACTTGAAGCTCATACCGTACCGACAGGGTTTGCATGAACTGTGTCAGCGGTTTTAGTCAATAAATTTTAGGCATATTCCAAGAATTCATAATGAAGTTACCGACGCTTTTGCCACTTTGGCGTCATTGTTGCATCATCCAGACAATGATTATGTGGACCCATTGCAGGTTCCGGTCTGAGATCAGCATGCCTATTGTAACATGGTGGAAGAAGCGCTTGATGGGGAGCCGTGGTTTCATGATATCAAAGAATACCTCAGGATGGGAGTATATCCGGTACAAGCCACGGGGGATCAAAAGAGAGCCATTAGATGCTGGCAAGCGAATTTTTCTTCAGAGGAGGAGTGTTGTACAAAAGAACTCCAGATCTTGGTTTATTGAGGTGCATGGATGCTAAACAAGCTAAAACCACCATGACCGAGGTACACACAGGAGTTTGTGGACCTTATATGAGGTGATATGTATTGGCGAAGAAGATTCTCCAAGCACGTTATTATTGGATTACTATGGAACGGGATTGTATCAGTTTCGTGCGCAAGTGTCATCAATGCCAGGTACAGGGAGATTTGACCCATTCTCCACCATCTAAGTTGCATACAATATCAGCACCATGGCCCTTTGTTGCTTGGGGGATGGATGTCATTGGGACAATCGAGCCAGTGGTGTCTAATGGGCATAGGTTTATTCTAGTAGCCATTGATTACTTCACTAAGTGGGTTGAGGTGAAAACTTTCAAATCGGTGACCAAGAAAGAAGTGGTCGATTTTGTGCATTCGAACATCATTTGTCGATTCAGAATCTTGAAGGTAATTATCACAGACAATGGTGCCAATCTCAACAGCGATTTGATGATAGAGACATGTCCGCAGTTTAAGATCACGCAGCGCAATTCCACCCCATATCGTCCTAAGGTGAATGGAGCAGTCAAGGTAGCTAACAAGAACATCAAGAAGATACTTCAGAAAATAGTGGAAGGGTCCAGTCAATGGCATGAGAAGTTACCTTTTGTTCTGTAATGCTATTGCACTACTGTTCGCACTTTAGTAGGCGCGACTCCTTATTCATTGGTATATGGTACAAAGGTAGTAATACCCGCAGAGGTTGAAATACCGTCCCTTTGGATTATCGCCGAAGCGGAAATTAACGATGTTGAGTGGGTCAAGGCCCGCCTGGAATAATTAAGTTTGATTGATGAAAAGAGATTGACAGTCGTATGTCATGGAGAGTTGTACCAACAGAGAACGGCAAGAGCATATAACAAGAAAGTGCGTCCGCAGAAGTTTGAAGAAGGGCAATTGGTTTTGAGGCGTATCCCACCTCACTGGGCTGAGGCAAAAGGAAAGTTCGCCCCCAACTGCCAGGGGCCATTCATTTTAACCCGAGTGTTTTCCAATGGTGCATTATATCTGACAGATGTGGAAGGAAAATGTGTAGAAATGGCTATCAACTCTGATGCAGTCAAGCGATACTATGTATGATTTCTTTATCTACATGTACCTAATTGTATTTGGCATGTTTTCACATTGAAATGATGAAGACATTTTATTCTGGTATCCAAACACTTTATCCTTTCTTATCCCTTTGATCCATATTCTATTTTCTTTCATACCCCTATTTCGGAATCAATAACACAATTAGAAAACCCGAGAGAGAAAATTAAGTAGAGAAACAAGAGCAAAATAGTGAAAAAGAAAAAGAAGTGAAAAGAAATACAAAGAAATGAAAAGAAGAAGAAAAAAGAAAAAGAAAAGAAAAGACAAAAAAAGAAGAGAAAAAAAAGAAAAAAAAGAAGAAAAGAAAAAGAAAAAAGAAAAGAAAAGAGAAGGAAAAGAAAAGAAATGAAGATAAAAGCAAAAAGGGAAAAAGGAAAGATCGTAACATTGAAGTAATATTATGACATGAACTACGTTTGACTTGATCCCGAAAGGTGATCGAATGCAAACTGAACCCAAAGGAAGAGCGGGCACAACTAACTTTTACTAGAATAGTGGTTCGGGGTCAATCCACAGGGAGTTGGAATTTGAAGTGAGAAATTGCGATAAACTAGAATTGCGACTTAGCTTCTAATTTATCTTCAAACATATTTGTGTTTTCTTTTTAATAACTGATTTATCAACTACTAATAAAAAGTCTAAATTATGCTAAGGATGAGTTAAAAGTGTAATGCAAGTAGGAAAAGGACTAGGGTAGTAGCATTTACCTAGGTGAATAACTAACGGGTAATGAAATTCAATGCAAAGATGATATGATGGGAAGATTGGATAACCGTTGCTCTATGCATTCATCCTCACACCTCTCGGTAGAGAGAACAATTTTTCCCAATTGACTCTCTCGAGACCAATTGGGTAGGCTAATTTGCCCAAGCAACTTTAGGCTCAAGTTGGGTAATTACTCTCTCGTGGTTTTTACCCGTTACTTGGGACTGCCATTCTCATGGGTCCATCCCAAATCCTTGTTGGGATTGATTGAAAAGTTTTAGACTCTCTTTCTCAAGAAGAGTCTAAACCCACTAAGCTAGACTTAGTGTTTTCAACCACCAAATCCAAATGAAAAGCATTCAATCAACCCAAATCCTAACACCCATAAGCATCTAATCATTAAATAATCTAACCCATTAATTACCCACACTAGGGTTGAGCTACAACCCTAGCTATGAGTTTAGCTAGCCATGAACAATGAAGAAACTAAAGAAATTAAATATGAAATTGACATAATATTTGATTACAAATTAAATCTAGAAGTTTCAATGATAAAAGTCTAAGAAAATTGCCCAAAATAGGCGACAAAATGTTCTCACGAGCGCAGATGTTCGTAGCTAATATCTGACATATCCTAAAAAAGTAAAAGAAGCTATTTATACTGTACAGAAATTTCTGAACAAAAATACCCCTGAGGGTCTGACGTGGACGCACACTTTTGACGTCCGGCCGTGTAGGGCAAATTTTCTTCAACAAGCTAGCACCTAGAGCATGTCATGCGAACCGCGTACTTTTGTCACGCGGCCGCGTAGGCTCAGCAACGTGGACCGCATAGATATGGTGCGCGGCCGCACTGTGTAATTCCTCTAATTGCAAACTCTCTGAAACTTCACCCACCCGGGCCGCACTGTTTTAGCATGCGGCCGCGTGGAGCTTTGCCTTGACTCATCAGTTCTCTGATCTTTATTGTTGCGGACCGCATGAAAATGGGCACGGTCCGCGTAGATTTGCCTTCTATTTCTGGCCTCTATGAACTTGTCTGCGTAGCCGCACACCAAATCAGTGCAGTCCGCGCAGCTGAAGGTAAGCCTGGTCTTCTTTCTGAATCACCTTGTGCGGCCGCACAACAAAATAGTGCGGTCCGCACAGGTCCCTTTGGTGCCCTTCTATTTCTTCACTTGACGCTTAGCCGGTTTCACTCCTATTTGAGCTGATTTAACGGTATTCGTCCTTTTGTCGCTCAAACCTGCAATAAAGTGCACTTGTAAGCAAATCAAGGCCAGACTAACACATTTTATGCACAAAGCTCGGGCAAGAAGGGGTCTAAAAGTATGCAAAATTCCTAGTTATCAACTCCCCCAAACTTAAACCTTTGCTTGTCCTCAAGCAAATGAAAATGAGACCTAACTTTTAGAGAAAAGACATCAAAACAAGTCCTATTTGTTCCAGGGTAACCTCACAAACATCAATAGGGACTAACAATTGTCCATAATGCAAATGTAACATTGATACCTTTTTGAAAATTTGAAGCTTTGTGGATCAAGTGTGACACAAGAGCCTCGAGGGTTGACTCGATTCATCAAGGAGCCTTTCTCAAAACACTTTGGTTATTGTGGACCCCAAACTCGTACATCCTCGGCTATCCCTAAGTGCACCTCACCTTTTTGAATATTTTCACACAAATCAATGTAAGAGGATTTCACACTCATTGTTTCAAAGAAGAGACCCTAAGCCCGACGCTAGGTACCATAGGCTTGCCCTTCATGTAAGTATCCACTAATGTAGGCTTTTCTCAACTTGAGATCATATAGGACTCTTTGGGGAGTCATTGTGAAGGCTTTTTGAGTAGGATAGGAATTTGGTTCTTATTGGTTCAATCTTCCCTAAGCGCTTCTTTTTGATTCATTGATGGCGCACTTTCTTGACTCTTTTTGAGCACTTCTTCTTTTAAGGATTGAAGGAGAGACACCATGGCACTCTTCTTTTTTGCGATTGACACATTTCCCTTTGATCACTTCATTCACATTTTTCCTTTTTCCTTTTCGCTTTTCAATTCTCTTTAGTTCCCCCTTTTTGGGTCTTATTCATCTTTTTGTTTGTTTTTCTCTTTGTTTCCTTTTTCAATGCCTTTCTTTCCTTTTGCTTTTGTGCCTTTTTACGACATTGGTGCCTTTCTTGTCTTTCCCCCCAAACTTGTACTTTTGCAATCACTTTAAGGGAAGATTTCTGGGTGCCAAGAGAAGGTCTAAATTGAAACGGGTATAGGCTTGCAACTTGGTTTATGAAAGAATAAGGTTTAAGGCTCAAAGGGGTGAACTAGGGATCCCTATATTGGTAGGTTGGAAAGAATGGTTCAAGGTATGTTCATTTGGATCAAAGATGACCTACACTCACTTCTCAAGTCAAGTTTCACCTATGATTTCGCCTCAACAAACATTCGGGGCAAGTTCTAGACCATTGGTACGGCACTTGGGCTCACAAGTCTATTTCTCACCACACCTACACTCAGAGATCACCAAAAATGGAGTTGAAGGCCCACAACAACCTCGGATAAGATTCAAGCACGCGTTGGTTTACATGACCAATTGATTGTTGTTCGTTCAACACAAGATTCTCAAGGCCACAACTTTCACCATTCTAGACACAACTCGATGTCTTTGATCATGAGATCGGAGACAAATGTGCTAGGCCCAAGTGAAGTTTGCCTTAGGTACCCTTAACTACCACAACTTTGAAAATAAAAAAGAAAAAGATAGAAAAAAGAAAAACTAACTCAACCCTTAAGAAAGTTGTCACGCTATCTATCATAGGGAAGAGTCACCCAGTTAACACAACACTTTACCCTTGGAAAGAACCATGGCATTAAGAAAACCAAGGGTTTATTGAAAACTTAAAATAAAGCCTTATGATTTTTACGAGAATAACAAAAACGAAAAAAAATCCAACTGAAACCAAATGAATATGTACAAAGATGGATTAGAATATATTGACCCAAAGGGTTCAAAATTAAAGCTAAAGTAGATAAGCTAAAGTAGATCCAAATTAACAAAATATATACAAACCACTATATCCAAAAGTCTAATGAATAGTAAATAAATATATACAGTCCAAAAAAATAGTAGGGCACACCCCCACGAATAAAAGCTAGCATTGTCCTCAATGCTAACTACCAAATAAGCATAAAAAGGATATCAATAGCCCCTCAAGCCTCATCCACTGGACGACTATGCTCAGTGGCTCCCGCATCCACTGTAGTGGTAGGGACCTCAGACTGGTCCCCAACCTGCTACTGTGCTGCTGGGATGGATGCCTGCTCTGGAGGTGGCTCATCTACTGCAGGGGCACTGGAGGGCCCCTCCTGTTCAGGAGCTACTATAATGACAACTCCCTTAGTGTTGGGGAGTTTCCTCTTCTTCCGCGGTCTGGGCTCCTCCTGTGGCTGCTCAGCTCGTGGCTCCATGGCCGGCTCCTCAAATAGCAAATCAAGAGGCAACTGGTCTGCTATGAGCTTGTCCACCTGCTCCTTTAAAGCTGCAACTGACACTGTGGAGGCCTTGGTCTTCCTCAATTTTCTGTGCTCCCTAGCAAGGCTCTTGAGCTACTTGCTATGTCCTTCAACTGCCTCGGCCAATTCGCCTTGCTTCTTCATCATCAACTCCTGGTTAGCCAGGATCTTCTTCAATGTCTCCTCAATGGAAGCAGGAACCTTCACAGTCACTGGTGCACTATGAGCCTGAATAGCAGTCGTCAATGTGGACAACTTAGATGTCGCTGCCGACATCCAGTTTTTCACACTAGCCAATGAATATGTGAGCTGGTTGGCTGTGAACCTGTGAGTCTTGGAGACTGGGACCTCTGGATGAGCAGTAGAGAAGGAAGGACCTGGAGGGAGGGAAGTAGGCTGCTCAGTGGCAACTGGCTCCTCAGACTGACCAGCTACGGAGGAAGTAGTGGCTTGGCTCTTTTTAGCCGTCTTAGGGTTGTCCGGACCCTTTTGATCATACCAAGAGTAAGGCCCCGCCGGAGGCATCATCACATCAAACTTCTTCATCACCTTGAGTTCCTTGAAGTACATAGTCAGGGTATTGGGAAAGGGATAATTGGTCTTGGTCTCATGGCCCACTGTGGAGATCACCCGGTGCAAAATCTTTCCCACATTCAATGGGAAGCCAGCCATAATAGAAGCTACCAAAACCACACGATCAATAGGAACTGAATGTTCATGTGTGGTTGGGTCCAGTCGGTTGCATACAAATGTCAACCACCCTTTCGCTTCAAAGCTAAGGGTGTTTCTATAGATCTTCTCCTGTGCCTTCAGCCATACCGGAACAGTGCCGGGAGCAGCTAGCACTTCTGCCAACCATGGACGAGCCTCCTTTTTCAGGGCCAACTTCTCCAAATACTGGAACTCATCTTCATCAGCAAACCCCAAGAATTCATTCAATGATTTGCCATCGAATAGCACTATCTGATCCCTCACCTTTGTAGCAGTGGAATCTCGGACTATGTGGTGGATGTTGGAGTAAAATTCCTTGGCCATATGATCGTTGGCCATCTCCACTCGCTCCTTGAAGAAGCCTTAACCCTTTCTAGTGTGAAACTGTGCCTGAACA
>JASVEL010009598.1:0-52026 GCA_032618575.1 Nicotiana noctiflora | reverse complement strand
GGGTGCCTTTCATTCCCACGCGTTACCCCTGTGTTGATTGTTCCTCATTAATCAAATATCCTACTAATCATAAATGATTTCACAATAAACAAACAAAACCATATGAGTGATTCAATATCAAGTTTGCAGTTTTTACAACGCCCGACATCACATAATATATATACATAAGACTGGAGTCCCACAGTTTACATGTCTACCGAGCCTCTAGGATACAAAAAGGGAATACAATACTTTGCCGGTAACAAGGCTCCGGCTATACCTTACAAAAACCAAAATGAAATCTAAACAAAAGTGGCGTGAACCACACAGGGCCCCAAGGAAGAAAGGGGCTCACCAAAACGGGCAGTGGTAGGTGAAGGATACTACTGCCGATGAGCTGAAGTGCCTGCTATCGATCCACCTACAATCATAACACGAATGTAGCGTCCCCGGCAAAAGGGACGTCAGTACACTTGGATTGTACTGGTATGTATGGACAAACATTGTCCCAAGTAAACTCAAGCCGTTAAACAATGATCACGGTGACAAGACAGCCAATAGATTACATCAAGAAATCAATTAAGCAAACTAACCATGTTTCCCACCTTTTACTCATTTCAGATAAGCCTCAACACAAGCACATTTAAAGTCAACAAATAGAACAACAACCAATCAACCACATAAATTTCAAGTAGTCAAACATAGGGGCAATCAGTGCCCCACAGGTTGCAAACTCTCCTACTGTCTCCTTTCACAATTTCATATTAATGATTTTGTATCAATTTCATTTGCGATTTCGATCGTTTTCCATCCTTATTACCTGCCACCCTTATCACCCCAACCCACACCTCATTTCTTCATGTTGCGGCGCGCAACCCGATCCCACCGTACAGTTTTCAAACACAACAATCACAAACAGCAGATAAGACACTACACACAATTACAACAAGTTCAAATAAGCAATTTACAGATTGGTTCATGTTCCCAATTACTTCTCAAGCCAATATCACAACCAAGTTACAAGTGTTCCAAAATCAAGAATGTTCATATTGTTATGTTCAATAACTTACCACACCTCAAGTGTTTCATTTCCTTTCCACAGGGTACCATATATGCCATTATAGCCATTATTCACAATTCTTTTACCAAATTCAACTCTCATTTATCTTTCGGCTCAAATCTCATATTACATCAATCATAGTTCAACAACAACTTTGAATATCCAACAACAACATCAAGAATTTCACACAATTTGGCAATTTAACACGAACCAAACAAATTTCACGCATAAAGGCGATTTCACAAGAATCAAAATTAGCCATACATACCTGGTATCGAGTTTCTTCCGTTAACTTCCTAGTTTATGCTTACCCAAGCTATCCTAGCTTTGCCGACCTTATTTCGCAGGTTCTTACGCATATTCACTTCCTCTTTACTAACAATCAAGTTCAAATAACCATGCGTGAGTGTAAAATTCCATTTTCAAAAGCTATTATATGCAACCCTCTCCTTACCCATTTTAAAACTTAAAATTAGAGAAAATAGCTAGGGTTTTTACCTTGAAATGATTTGGGGAAGTTGAATCTTGACCCTAGAATCCTTTGGACTAAATGGTTAGAACAATCTTTAAAGATGAAGAACTTCTCTCTCTAAAACCCCTCTTTTCTCTCTCTAATTTTGGTAAGATGGTATGATAAAATGAAGGAGAAAGGTGTTATATTAAAGAAGAGGTCGGGTCAAATTTTATAAAATTCCTGGGCCGGGTCAATTCTGCGGTCGCATCTGCGATCGCAGAATCAACATGCGGTCCGCATAGTGATCGCGGAATTGCCCCAAAATTTACACAAGTTTTGTTACGGAATGCGACCAAAATGCGGTCCGCATTCTTGATCTGCGGTCGTATAGTGCACCGCAGATTTGACACTCAAAAACCTTCTAGAATTTATGCGGTAGATCTGCGGTCCGCAGATCCATTTTGCGATCGCATATCGACCGCATTATCAACACCAATTTTTTCAAACCAACTGTTAAGCTCTGCGGCAAGAATGCGGTCCGCATAGCAGATCTGCGGTCGCATTCCTGACCGCAGAATCGACACTTTTATGGAAAAATTGACTCTTTACATTTTTTAAACTTAAATCACTACCAAGGGTCCGATTCCTAACACATTATTCGGACCATGACACTATAGCTACTAGGTTTTATGCACAAAAATTTTACGGGGCCTTACAGTGAGTTGATTCTAGAGGAGGCCATAACTCGTAGTATTCCCTTCATCTGGGTGCCGCAAAGATGTACCAAGATTTGAAGGAGCATTGTTGGTGTAGGAGAATGAAGAAAGACATTGTGGGATTTGTAGCTCGGTGTCTCAATTATCAGCAAGTGAAATATGAGCATCAGAGATCGGGTATCTTGCTTCAGCGGATGCATATTTCAGAGTGGAAGTGTGAAAGGATCACTATGGACTTTGTAGTTGGACTTCCATGGACTTTGAAGAAGTTCGATGCTATTTAGGTGATCGTAGATCAGCTGACCAAGTCCGCGTACTTTATTCCTGTGTGTACTACTTATTCTTCAGAGCGGGTGGCAGAGATCTATATTCGGGAGATTGTTTGTTTTCATGGTATCCCAGTTTCTATCATTTTGGATTGGGCCCTCAGTTTACGCAGTTTTGGAGGTCGGTGCAGCGAGATTTGGGTACTTAGGTTGAGTTGAGCATACATTTTCACCCTCAAATGGATGGGTAGTCTGAGTGTACTATTCAAATATTATAGGACATGTTGCGTGCTTGTGTCATTAATTTTGGAGGGTCATGGGATCAGTTTCTACTACTTATGGAGTTAGCTTATAACAACAGCTACCGGTCAAGTATTTAGATGGCTCCATATAAGGCTTTGTATGGGAGGCGGTGTAAATCTCCAGTTGGTTGGTTTGATCAAGGTAAGGCTAGGCTATTGCGAACAAACTTGGTGCGAGATGCTTTAGATAAGGTAAAGATGGTTCAGGAGAGGCTTTGCACAGCGCAGTTGAGAAAAAAAAGTTATGCTGATAGGAAGGTTCGAGATGTATCCTACATAGTTGGTGAGAATGTTCTGTTGAAGGTTTCACCCATGAATGATGTTATGAGGTTTAGAAAGAAGATTAAATTGAGTCCTCGATTCTTTGGGCCATTTGAGGTGCTTTAGAGGATTGGGGAGGTGGCTTATGAGTTTGCTTTGCCACCTAGCTTATCGAGCGTGCATCTAGTATTTCATGTTTCTATGCTACGGAAGTATATTGGGGATCCATCTCATGTTCTGGATTTTAGCATTATTCAATAGGATGGTGATTTAACTTATGATGTGGATTCAATATCTATTTTGGAGCATCAGGTTCAAAAGTTAATATCAAAGGATATAGCTTCAGTGAGAGTACAATGGAGAGGTTGGCCTGTGGAGGAGGCTACCTAGGAGACCGAGCGGGAGATACTGAGCAGATATCCTCAATTTGAGACTTTAGGCATGTTTCTTAACTCGTTAGAGGACGAACGCTTGTTTAAGAAGGGGAGGATGTGACGACCCGGCCAGTCCTCTCATGAGTTACCGTACTATTTTCCCTATTTCTGCATCTTATTTCTTTTTCTGTTGGTTCTATATGTGATCGGGTTGGTCGGGTTTGGTTTGGAAAGGATTTGGTAAGGTTTGAGACACATAGTCTCTTTTTAGGAAGCTTAAGTTGGAAAAGTCAACCGGATGTTGACTTATGTATTAGAGGGCTCGGATGTGAGTTCCGATGGTTAGGTTAGCTTGAAGAGGTGATTACTTAGGAGCGTGATCGGAAAGTGTTTTGGAGGTCCGGAGTAAATTTAGGCTTGAATTGGCGAAAGTGGATTTTTGGCATTTTTTGGTTGATAGGTGAGATTTTGATATATGGGTTGGAATGGAGTTCCGAGAGCTGCAGTAGTTATGTTGAGTCATTTGGGATATGTGCACAAAATTTCAGTTCATTCAGACATGATTTGGTAGGGTTTTTATCAAATGCATAATTCGGAAGATTTTTGAACCTTAGGCTTGAATCCAATGTATTTTGATTGATTTGACGTTGTTTGAGGTGTTTTGAAAATAGGTATACGTTTGAATAGTATTTCAAGACTTGTTGGTGCCTGTTGTTGAGGTCCCGTGGGCCTCGGGGTGATTTCGGATGGTTGACGGAAGGTTTGGAGTTGAGTTTGATACCTGAAGCCATGTTGTTGTTGTCATAACCGCATCTGCGGTTGAAGGATTGCATGTGCGACGCTACAAATGTGGGAGACAGGTCCCAGAAGCAGAAGATGGTGTGGTTGGCAGGAAATCGCAGAAAAGGTATAAGAACCGCACCTACGATAAAGCAGGTGCGGGCTAGGCATCACAGAAGTAGAGTTTGGGCAGTTTATGTGAAAACCGCTGAAGCGGTTCAAGGGCCAAAAATATTATACCGCAAAAGTGAGAAACTAACCGCAAGTGCGAAACTATCTGGGGTTAGAATGTATATATTTCTTCATTCGCGATTTTCAGGGGTTTTACCAACTGGAGTTTGGGGCAATTTTGAAAAGAGAATTCAAGGAGACTTCATTGAAGTAAGGATTTTGGACCTAAAACTCATTCCTATGGTATCAGTTCACATATTAGAGCTGTAATTAATGGACTTTAAGGGTTAAAATTGGGAAAAACTAAGGCTTAGTATTAGGGACCTAGACTTGAGGATTTGAGGGGCCATTTGTGATCGAATTTTGGTACTTTTGATATGTATGAATTTGTGGGGAGATAAGGAACCTATTGATGTGAATTTTATCGAATTCCGAGACGTGGTCCCGGGGGTCAAGTTCTGATAATTTCGAGATTTATGTTGCATAGTAATTATTTTGCTTGAACTTAACCCCCTTAGCATATTTTGACATTGTGATTCTAAAGTGGAGGCCGATTAGAGGGGCAAAAGCGTTGCATGCTATAGTTTGAATCAGATTGAGGTGAGTAATAATTATAAATAGTTTCCTGAGGGTATGAAACTCTGGATTGTACATCGTTGCACTATATTGAGGTGGCGCGCCCGCTAGATGACAAGCGTGGGGTCGTGTATCATTGGGGATTGTGTCCATCCCGAATGACTATTTTATTGCGTTTTTGACTGAAAACTATTTTTTATCATCATGGTTTGGGCTGAATTCATATTTGGGTTTTGTGCCAATAATTTGAACCCTTAGGGGATTTTTATTTATATTTCTCACTGTTTTAACTTTATACTTGAACTCGGTCATTCTATATTCTACTGTTTTTAATAACTCAGCCATGTTTACTCTACTTTAACACTTAAAATGATATTTTGGGCTGAGCACTATGGTTTACTGTTGTCCTAGCGGCTGTAAGATTCTGACTGAGTAAGGCCGGGGGCTTGTGTTGTGAGGAAACACAGATTTTGATTATGAGGACGAGGACCTGAGACATGCACGCCACGAGGTGGCTTGTGATATGAGGTTGAGAACCTGGTGATGTTACCACGAGAAGGATTGATATTGCATCCAGGAGTCTGCACACACCCAGTGAGCTTGAGTACCCATTGTGATGCGAGTTATTATTTCTAAGTTAATGCTCGAGGGGCAGATTTGTTGACACTGTGCCCGAGGGGTTATCCTTTTATGTTCTAATTTTCCCTATTTGCCTGTCATTGCTTGTTTAATTGTTAAAAAGTGTTTTATGAAGTATAAACTGCACTTAGTAATTTTACACATCTTTAATGCTTCCTTATAGCCAATAATGTCCCTTATGTGATTTCTTGCTTTCAGTCTTTATTTATGATTATTACTCACTGAGTTGGAGTACTCACTTTACTCCCTGCACCCCGTATGCAGATTCAGACACATCGGGTCCCGCTAGTCAGTGTTGATCATCCCAACGCAGGCGGATTCGAAGACTCTATAGGTAGTTTCCGGTGTTTGCAGCCCAAAGCTTCTTCCCTTATCTTATCTTCCTATGTTTTAGATTTGTATCAGACTATGTAGACCTTTATTGTATTATCCGAATTGTAGATGCTCGTGACTAGTGTCACACCTCCTTTTACGATACACCCCGAAGGGCATAAAAGAGTTTTTCCACTTAAAGGACAATCGAAATGAGATTTGTTATTTATTAAGATTCAGAATTGTCACTTGGGAGATTAATGGTGTCCCAAGTCACCGGTTGAATCTAAAATCGAGAAAGCTATTGACTATGTTTTAACAGTCCGCGATCCATAAATTCGAGTTAGGAATTCTGTGAATCCGTGAGAAGGTGTTAGGCATTCCCTGGTTCCGTGGTTCTAGCACGGTCGCTCAACTATCATATTTGGATTATTTATTAGATTTTAGTACATGTGTTGGCCTATGTGTTTTCAATTTTGAACTGCTTTTATTATTATTATTTCAAGATAATTGCAACATCGTGAAAACATGTCTCAAATCGTGTCACATAAATGCACCCACAATTTTTGACACATTTCGACTTCGTTGAGATTTGGATTTAGGTCACATAAATGTGCACCCGTATTTAGGAAGGTAAGATTATAAAAAATGCTCCTAAAGTGACTAACGCGTTATTATCTTTGGGAAAGGACGTAAAATTTGCTAAACGGCCCATCTCGAAGTCTAGGTATTTTTAGTATAACATTTATTGAGGGCCCCGCGATTTATGTGTTTTGTCTGGCGAGGCTCATCTCGTTGATTATTTGAAAGGGAAAACCTAAAAGCCACTACATTTTTCTACATTTACTTCTGTAGTAACAAAAGAAAAGTCCTAGTGAATTTATTGCTGAATTAAAGCACACCGGAAGGAAAATCGCATTCTGGTCTACCTCAAAAAATGGGGAGTTTTAGAGCTTTACCCATAAAAATTAAATTAATTACCCTTGTCTACCCATTTACTTTTGTACCCATTAAATAAATTACCCTTCCTACCCATTATAGGTTTTATGGGTAATTGACTCTTTTTTCACATTTTCTTTTTTCTTCCTTTTCGTTGTTTTTGGTCTCTATCATATCATTTTTTATTTTCCTTTTTACTATAATATGATTCAGAACTCAATCTTGGCTCCTTTATTTTTATTTTATTTCTTTCATTTTATTCATTTTCTTTTATTTCTTTGTTTCTTTTCTAATTTCATTTAACTCTTTTTTTCCCTAGATAATCTAATCACATTCATTTTTTTTGGCTTCCTTTTTTATTCTTCTTTATTTTATACAACAATAAAAAATATGTAATATACTAAACATTCATTCATTGTTTTTGTCATATAACTGATATAATATACCTTCTGTCTTTTATCTCATTTTTTATCTAAATCAATTTTTAGAACTACTTATACATTATACATGTTTTCTCTTCTATTTTTTCATTGTATTTTTTCTTTTTGCTCCTTCGCTAATTTTATTTTTATTATTTTTAAATTATTTGTTCTATATTTCTTATTTTTCCTCATAATCTAATTCTACATTTCTTTTTTACTATATCAAATAAAATAACCGATATAATACATATCACATTGACTGCTGTTGAGCACCATAAATTACATAATCAAATTCTAAGGATCAACACGTGTATGTCATGCAAACCTTGATCTCCTTCCCTATTAATATCAATACACACTCTACTATTAGCAGTAAACCATTTATAGAAAAAGAAAATATAATCTACAACAACCAAATCTCCATATATACTAGTTAGAATAAAAATGATAATAAAACTATTAAAATATACAAAGCGAAAAAGACTTCGATACTAATATGGTATATATGTATACCAACAGAATATATAATTTCTACAACTATTTGTGACTATATTACTGTACCAAAACATTAAAGGACGGAATAAAAAAATGAGAAAATTACATGCTTGTATTGCAAGCTAAATATTCACAAAACAACTTGCTCATTTTGTATACTAAGAAGGTATATAGTTGTATGAGGTCGTTCTAACAATTGCCTATAACTATAAAAACTATTAATACACACAAATTTTGTCCATCGGCACACAAAAATTCCAGCATTATTGCAACTCATGTTGATATAAATAATTTCATAATAGAATTCACTTAAAATGCAGCTAAAATAATCAAAACAATGTTCAAACTACCATGATACCAATATGGCATATAACTATACCAGCATGGTATACAGTTTTGCTAGTTAATCCGCAACAACTATATGACTATACTACTATTATATAACACACATGCATAAAGAGAAAAATAAAAAAAATAGTGTACCACATATTAATATAATAAGGCATTTCAAGATATTATACTATATTAATATTATTAAAGAAAATTAAATATTGTACCGATTAAATGCAGCTAATACAATCAAAAAATAATTCAACTAGCATATGATACCAATATAGTATATAGCTATACTAATATGGTATATAGTTGGAATGAATTATATACTAAAATGGTATATTTATATACTATTTGACTATACAATACAAATTCGTATTTAATATATTTAATTTAAAATTAATTTAAAGTATAAGTATTCTTACACTATCTCTATTTTCCTAGTTATACATTCTTCCTTACTACGAAAATTTAATTAGTCTTTTACATAATAATTTTATCTATAATCAAAATAATATTATATATACTTTTTTAAGTTGTAAGGTCATGCTTCACTGCTCCTATCTTCCATATTTGATGGACCCCTTTCTCGAGGAAAATATTATGAAAATTTATAAATTGAGGATTCCTCTTTCGAAAAAAAGCAAACACAACCTTTATAATGTAACATTATGAGAGTCTTGTATAGGGAAGACTATTTATTTTTTGTTATATTAGTCATACGTTGGTTGATTGACAAAATCATGATAAATTTGGTTTAATATATTTTTTCTTTGTTGTCTGATTTTTACTGCTAAAATTTATTTTGTTAACTTTCGCATAACGCTTTATTATTTCGATCCCAATAAATAAGTTTAGCAGAACTCATTGTTGCTATATGTGTGTGTGACAAAATTAGTATATATGTAAAGATAGAAATATTACCTTTGGAAGCACAATAAAGAGAAACGGAAGGCAGTGCCGAAAAGCCAGCAATAGAAGAGAGAAAGATGACATTGCCATTTTCAGGAAGAAAAATCGTGTTCTTAATATCATGAGAGAAAAAATAGCAAATTCTTTGTTTGCATTCAAAATTTCTAATTTTAGGAGTTTTTACATACATTAAATAAGGAAACCATTTGGGAGGGTAAATAGTATTGATTGCATAGGTAGGAAAAGTAAATAGTTTAGGTATGAGTATTTAAGGGTAAATAGTTTGAATTTAATAGGTATAAAGTGAGATTTTCCCCAAAAAATGGTCAGTCACAAACCTTGGCCCAGGCCCAAACGTACATGGATACACGAACTGGACTTGGGCCGCTCATTAAGGCACTGAAGCAGACACTTTTGATAATGGGCTGTTGAACCCAAATCCTTAAAACAGACCAAGGTTCACTTCAATTTAAACAAGTAGTCACTAAAATTGTTTCAATTTGTTGTACTGAAATCCAGATGATACTAACTGCTTTGATTTTAATTTTGTACTCATGCTTATGTATGACTGAACGGATCACTACATTATTCTGAATGTATTGATCAAACTAAAATATCACCAGCTAAATTAACTATCAAACTTAATGGGCTAATATAACAAGCATGAACATTTGTTATCAGATTCTACCTTCGCTTTAATACTCACCCAAAAACGCTACTTCAATTTCATACATCAAATAAATTTGGAGCAATTTGTAATATGAGGCTGTTAAACCAAGAAGTAATACAAACAGACATAACTCACTGTCCAGTATAGCCCGTAGAGTTTCAGTTAATACAATTCAAAGTTGTTTACACAATTTAATTAACAAAACTCAACTAACAGCGCAAGAATTAACTAAGCTAGACTATGGACAAATGCAGAAAGGTACATAAGATCAACAGGTGAAAATTCAGCGAGGTTCCATTCCAACTTCTTAACATCATATATCACACCACCAAGGTTTGAGACATGTAACTGGAATTCGAGTCAAAATTGAAGAGATAGAGGTCAGTAGCAGCGACAATAACCAAACAGCAAACCAAGAGTAAGTTCAAGGATCCAAAACGTTTGAACACCAAGAAGGAGAAACAAATCAACCTAAAACAAACTCGAACAAACTCAAACGACCTTCAAATGAACCCAAAAACAACTCACAATGATACAAAACCTAAACTGATCCTAAAATGTCTCGATTGAACCCAAAATCCACCTGAAAACCAACTAGAAACACTTCTGAACTTCAATTACCAGAGATTGAGCTAAGAAATGCAAATCACCCACTAAAACTTGAATTTAAACTAAGAAATTGAATATAGCAGTATGTTTTTGTGGATTTGCTGTAATTTTATGGTTTTTCTATAGCTTTTGTGTATTTTTTTGAGTTTCAGATAAAGAGGGGAATTTCAAATTCCAGATCTATGGGAGAGGTTTTGGGGGGAATTTTGGGGTTCCAAACTTGTTATTCAAGGCATGAAATGCCATTTTATAGGCACCAAGAGGTGCAACTTCAGATTTTTAGTTTTCTATCCTAGTCCCCCATTTATTTTCCATTTAGTCCCTTACTTCCTAACTTGTTACCCAAGATACCCCATAAGTTGTTCAAATATGCACTAAAGTCCTATTTTAGAAGAGTCTAGGATATTCTAATCTGTTCTACAGCACTCCTGTCCCACTCTGATTACCCAAATACCCTTGAATGCCCCTGAAATTATTGAAATCTACCAGTTATGACTAACAAACAAAAGGTGCGAGTTACTGGACCAACATACTGAATCAAGGATCAATCACAATTAAAAAATGCCCAATGGTGCCCCAAAATCCCCCTCAAAACCTCTCCCACAGATCTGGAATTCAGCGAGGATGGGGCAATTTGCGACGGCAGAGCACGGCGGGGGTAGGGCGCCATTGCGGGAGTTAATTTGGGGTGTGATGAGAGAGACGAGATGGGGGGAAGGGATAGGGTAAATCCAACCACTATATACTAGATGATTCATAGTTCCTGGCCGTTGGATGATGAATCATCGACGGCCAGGATTGACTCAGTTAAAAATGGCGTCGTTTGAAAAGAGTGGGGTTGGACCGGGTTTGGTCATTTGGGCTGGTCTGGGAGTGATTTTGAATTAGGTTGAGACGTGACTAAAGGGAGATAGCCCAATGAGGGTCTTCTTATTAAGGCAGGCCTTTTCTTTATTTATTTTCTTTTGTTTTCCCTTTTTATTTCTTTTGTTTATTTCCATTTTGTATTTTATATATTTTCTGATTATTTTTAAAATGAAAAATTAAAGTAAAGACCTAATTTATTTTCAAAATAAGCGAATTAATTCCTAAAAATTGATTAAGTCCTATTTAAAATTAAACCCATGACAAATTCAACAATTAACAATTTAAAATGCAAAAGTGAACTTTTTTTGTTATTTTCTTTATATTTTGTTCTAGAAATAACTTAACCACTAAATAATCCTAAACAAATGCCAAGTGTATATTTTTCATTAAAATTTACAAATAAATAAAAACAATTAACAAAAAAATACCACAAAAAACCATAAAATTGCAAATAATGAAAGAAGTTGTTTTTTTTTTAATTTATGGGAGCAATTCATATAGGGAAAAAATCACGTGCTCACAGTGCCCTTCTTTACTCGGGAACACACAGAGTTCTCGGGCAAAGATAAGTGAGCGAATACAAGCAATTTTTGCGCGTTTGAATACTCCGTATGAAGCATGTTTGAAAACTGTCTGACTGTACCCTACATCTGAGGTTGTCTACATATCCTTGGCTAAAAATGAATTAGGTCAGTGTAATTCGGTAATAGCTGGTAGTTGGGACTACCAGGAGCTGTGATTTCACTGAAATTGTTGCTGCTACTGCTTGTTGACCTCCCTTACTACACCGTGTCAAAATAAAAAGAAACTAGCCTAAGCTATGATCTATGAATTATAAAAGGGTCCTATCTACGTCTTTAAACTTGCTTTTGTGTTGCCTTGAACTTGTATTCTTTCGATGGAATCCTTGTTGTTGCCTTACATTGTGATCGGAGATGTTTTGCTATTCCTCTGGGTGATTCTTGACTGCTGAGATTTGAAATATGTGCATCTATTCTCCAGGCATTCTCCTGATTTCAGATGCTTGAAAAGTATTCCCTTGTTCTTCAGGTGGGCTCTTGACTACAACACTTGAAAAGTATTCCCTTGTTCTCCAGGTGGGCTCCTGACTGCCACAAAATAGACAAACAAAGAAAATTTTCTGCCCCAATTTGGTGACTGGGCACATCATGTTATCAAATATTAAAATTGAAAGCTAAAATTTGAATTTTACTTCCCTTGTTCTCCAGGTGGGCGCCTGACTGCTGAAACTTGAAAAGTATTCCTTTGTTCTCCAGGTGGGCTCCTGATTGCAACAAAATAGACAAACGAAGAAACTTTTCTACCCTAGTTTAGTGGTTGGGCAGACTTGTGAGTTGTTACCTAAGCTATTGATGCGATGGTGAGAGTGAAACTAAAGACTTGATTGGCATGTACGTCTCTTGTGAGTAGAACTATTTGACAAAGATTTTTATCCTAAGAGAAAATTCATCAGACTAGGTTTTCTATCTTAGGATAAAGATTCATCAGACTAAGTTTTCTATCTTAGGAGAGATATTCATCAGACTATGACTTTGATCCTAGGAAAAGGTTCCTCATACTAGGGTTTCTATTTTGTTATCTTAGGAGAATGTTTCATTAGACTAAGATGTCAACCCTGGGAGAAGGTTCATCACACTAGGTTTTCTATCTTAGGAGAAAAAATTATCAGACTATGATTTTGATCCTATGAGGGAATTCATCAGACTGGGATTTTTACCTTAGGAGAAAGACTTGTCAAACTAAGATTTCAACTCTAGAAGAAGATTCATCAGACTAGGTATTTTGTTATCTTAGGAGAAAGATTCGTCAGACTAAGATGTAGACCCTAGGAAAGGTTCATCGGACTAGGCCTTTTTTGGTTATCTTAGGAGAAAGTTTCACCTGACTAAGATGTAGATCTCAGGAGAAGGTTCATCAGACTAGGTTTGTTATCTTAGGAGAAAAATTCATCGGACTAAGATATTGAATCTAGGCTAAGGTTCATCAGACTAGGTCAATTTTATTATCTTAGGAGAAAAATTCATCAGACTAAGGTCTTGGATCCTAGGAGAAAGCTCATCATACTAGGTTTTCTATTTTAGGAGAACAATTCATCAGACTAAGATTTTGTCTCTGGGAGAAGATTCATCAGACTAGGTCCATTTTGTTATCTTAGGAGAAAGATTCATCAAACTAAGGTCTTGGATCCTATGAGAAAGCTCATCAAACTAGGTTTTCTATTTTAGGAGAACAATTTTTCACACTAAGATTTTGACTATGGGAGAAGATTCATCGGACTAGGTCCATTTTATTATCTTAGGAGGAAGATTCATCAAACTAAGGTCTTGGATCCTAGGAGAAAGCTCATCAGACTAGGTTTTCTATTTTAGGAGAACAATTCATCAGACTAAGATTTTGACTCTAGGAGCAGATACATCAGACTAGGTCCATTTTGTTATCTTAGGAGAAAGGTTCATCACACTAAGGTTTTGGATCCTAGGAGAAAGTTCATCAGACTAGGTTTTCTATCTTAGGAGAACAATTCACTAGACTAAGATTTTGATCCTAGGAGAAAGTTCATCGGACTAGGATTTTTATCTTCGGAGAAAGATTCATCAGACTAAGATTCAGATCCTAGAAGAAAAGTCATCAGACTAGGTTTTCTATCTTAGGAGAACAATTCATCAGATTAAGATTTTGATCCTAGGAGAAAGTTCATCGGACTGGGGTTTTTATCTTAGGAGAAAGATTCATCAGACTAAGATTTAGATCATAGGAGAAAGTTCATCAAACTAGGTCCATTTTTGGTAATCTTAGGAGAAAGTTTCATCAGACAAAGATTTCGACTCTAGGAGAAGATTCATCAGACTAGGTCTTTTGTTATCTTAGGAGAAAGATTCATTAGACTAAGATTTTGATCTTGTTATCTTAGGAGAAAGATTTGTCAAACTAAGATTTAGATCCTAGGAGAAGATTCATCAGACTAGGTTTATTATCTTATCTTAGGACAAAGTTTCATCAGACTAAGATTTCGACTCTAGGAGAAGATTCATCAGACTAGGTCTTTTGTTATCTTAGGAGAAAGATTCGTCAGAATAAGATTTTGATCTTGTTATCTTAGGAGAAAGATTCGTCAAACTGAGATTTAGATCTTAGGAGAAGATGTATCAGACTAGGTTTATTACCTTATCTTAGGAGAATGATTCTGCAGACTAAGATGTTGATCCTAGGAGACGATTCCCCAGACTAGGGTTTCTTGCTATCTTAGGAGAAAGGTTCGTCAGACTAAGATGTTGATCTGGAGAAAAATCCATCAGACTAGGCCTTTCACCCTAGGAGGAAAAAAAGTGAAAAGCAATGGCAACATTTTATGCATACTAGTAAGGCCGGCGAGGGCCAAGATTTGAGAAACTTCCCTTTTGTCGGCTCTTCTCTTCTTCCTTTTCTTTTCCTTTCTTTTCTTTTCCCCTGTTGTTGAACCAACTTTTTTGTATTGCTTTGTTCCTGTTTCAAACAAAGAAAACTTGTGAGTTTAAAATGTGATGGTTGGTTTTTGGCCTTGAACTTTAAGGGATGCCTGATATCCTCCATTTGTTGCATTGCATGAACTGTCATCTCCCCAGTCCTCATGTCCCATATGAATCCCATAGCATGTCTATTGTCGCCACTTCGTGTATATGATATTTTTCTTGGCCACTGGCTTTGGCCTTGAGTTTATTGTTCCTTCATTTGTCATGATAATAATGTCTCGATTGAACCCAAAAACAACTAACAATGATACAAAAACCCAAACTGGTCCTAAAATGTGTCGATTGAACCCAAAATCCACTTGAAAACCAACTAGAAACACTTTTGAACTTCAATTACCAGAGATAGAGCTAAGAAATGCAAATCACCCAATAAAACTTGAATTTAACCTAAGAAATTGAATAGAGTAGTATTTTTTGTGTATTTTTCTGTAATTTTATGGTTTTTCTACAGCTTTTCTGTATTTTTTTTTATTTTCAGATGAAGAGGGGAATTTCAAATTCCAGATCCGCGGGAGAGGTTTTGGGGGGAATTACGGGGTTCCAAACTTATTATTCAAGGCATGTCAATGCCATTTTATAGGCACCAAGAGGTGCAACTTCAGATTTTTGGTTTTCTATCCTAGTCCCCCATTTATTTTCCATATAGTCCCTTACTTCCTAACTTGTTACCCAAGCGACCCCCTAAGTTGTACAAATATGCACTAAAGTCCTATTCTAGAAGAGTCTAGGATATTCTAATGTGTTCTACAACACTACTGCCCCACCCTGATTATCCAAATACCTTTGAACCCCCTTAAAATTATTAAAATCTACTAGTTATGACTAACAAATCTAAGGTCTGAATTACTGGACCCACATACTGAATCAAGTATCAATCAACAATTAAACTAATTTGAACTAACAAAAATATTAATCAACACAGACCCATACAAATACCTAAAACAAAGATTGAAACTAGAATCAAGCAGAAAATACATTACAAAACTAATGATCATGTGTTCAAACTAAGTATTACACTATGTATCAATTAATTAATTGTAACTAAACTATTATTTAAAAAAAATAACCAAAACAGAAAATCAAAAACTATATTAATAGAATATAGTTACTGAAAATTGAGTTAAACACCAACAAACAAATGCATGGAAACACAAAACACATATATAATCGAAAAAAGAAAGAAAGAATCAGAAAACTTATCTGACTAATTCTAGGGTTCTGCCGCCCTTCCAGCGAGACTTGAATGTTTCCAATGAGGGACTTGGCACGAAGGAAATGAGGGGATCTTGTGGTACAAATTTAGGGTCAATTGGGTGAATTAGGGTTTTGACCGGAGATTCGAGCAGTTCAGTCCAGATTTTTGGGGAGGAGTTTTGGGGGTTTGATAGAGGAGGGCAACGTGGTTCTATGGTGTTAATTTGGTGACGAACGGAGAAGATTGGGTTTTGGCCAGAAAATATTGATCTAATATTCGAGACGTTTGGCCGGGATTTGAGGGAAATTGTGTTGATGGTTGGAAATAAGAGAGTAAGGTGGTTCTATGGTGTATTTTTGGACGAAAATGGACGTCGGCCACCGTCGTGAGGCAATATCCGGTGACGGAGCACGGCGGGGGTAGAGCGGCATTACAAGAGTTAATTTGGGGTGTGATGAGGGGGACGAGATGAGGGGTAGGGTAAATTCGACCACTATATACTAAACGATTCATAGTTCTTGGCCGTTGGATGATGAATCCTCGACGGCTAGGATTGACTCAGATAAAAAATGACTTCGTTTGAAAAGAGTGGGGCTGGACCAAGTTTGGTCATTTGGGCTTGTCTGGGGTGATTTTGAATTGGGCTGGAGCATGACTAAAGAGAGATGGCCCAATGAGGGTCTTCTTATTAAGGCAGCCCTTTTCTTTATTTGTTTTCTTTTATTTTTCTCTTTTTATTTCTTTTGTTTATTTCTATTTTGTATTTTATATATTTTCTGATTTTATTAAAATGCAAAATTCAAGTAAAGACCTAATTTATTTTCAAAATAAGCTAATTAATTCCTAAAAATCAATTAAGTCCTATTGAAAAGTAAACTCATGACAAATTCAACAATTAACAATTTAAAATGCAAAAGTAGAATTGTTTTGTTATTTTCTTTATATTTTGTTCTAAAATAACTTAACCACTAAATAATCGTAAAATATGAAATTAAATCCTAAATAAATGCCAAGTGTATATTTTTCATTAAAATACAAAAATAAATGCAAACAATTAACAAAAAATGCCACAAAAATCCATAAAATTGCAAATAATGAAAGAAGTTGTTTTGTTTGAATTTACGGGAGCAATTCATATAAGACAAAAATAACGTGCTCACAACTAGTGACACCCCGATATCGGGCTGTGTTGGGTTGTTTCCCTCAAATTATGCTATTATCTGCTACTTTGAGATTATTTATTATGTTTTAGACTTATTTCTTATTGTTTAATTGCTTAAAACTGAAATGGGAAAGTATCAGCCGGCGTTGTTCTCACGAGAGGCGCAATCACGATCGGGTCCGGATTTAGGATCGTGATATTTTGGCATTGTGTTACTTGAATGGTAAATAATTTTATGTAGTAATTAAGGATAGTGTCATGTATGACATTGGTGTTATAGATCCAATTTCCTAATGAATCATTTAAGCTTAGGATCCTATTACGTCGTCTTATTATTATTATTATTGTTATTATTATTGTGGAGAGACGAAAGAAGGTCGTATTTGCATCATCCTTATTTATCCATTGAATACAGAATTTTAATTTTCAAAATTGTTCCTCGCTCCGTAATAGGTGGTTAAAATCAGTGATTAGTTCATTTTCAAGGTTGCAATAAAGCTAACTGCACAAGCGTCTCATACAAATCGTCAATTTAAATTCCTTTTTGGAATCTAAAAGGACAAATTCTTATAGCCTATTTGGTCAAGCTGAAAAAATCAGTTTACTTTGTGAAGTATTTTCTTAAAAGTATTTAAAAAAAAATACTTTTGGAGCAAAGCAGTTTGTATTTTGCTAATCAATTTAGAAGGCACTTTTATGCAATAATTTGTATTTGACCAAACTTTTTAAAATGTACTTTTAAGTATCAAATTACGAATATGGACATAATGAGGTATACCTAATAGTTAATATTATATAAATAGATAAATAATCAAAATTATTATTATTAAAGACAATTATTCCGTATTTATTTTATTTAAGTAAAATTAAAATTGAAAAGTACTTTACTCTTTCAATATGATTTAAATCTATCAGTCAATCATTCAACAAATATGAAACTTGAACCCAAAAGTCATTATATATTACTTAATACTCCATCCGTTTGAATTTATGTGAACTCATTTGACTCGTCGCGAAATTTAAGAAAAGATAGAAGACGTTTGAACTTGTGGTATAAATTAAGGCACATATATTTTATGTGGCTATAAATCATTGCATAAAGGTTAATTATTCCAAATATGGAAATGAGTCATTCTTTTTGTCACGGACTGCAACTGAAATAAATTCACGTAAATTGAAACGAAGGGAGTAGTAATTTAAACCAAGTAAGAATATTTTGCTATATACAATATTTTTCTAAAGGTATTGTTGGTAGGAAGAAAATTCAAAACCGCTTCTCCTTCTGTCTTTGGGAAGAACCAACTTTTTTCTACTTTTCAAAAATTATTTTTGTTATTCCCAAAGACACTTTTTTTCTCCCAAAAAGTTTGGCGAAATACCTAAAAAAAGCGTTTTTTTTAAAGAAAAAAAAAAGGTAGATTTAACCTTGAAAGAAGATTCAGCAAACATGCTATTAGTTTGTTTAAAGTACTGGCCCTGCTTTTAAAATTTGGTTCAAAGATGGTGAAATTTTTCGTTTTACCGCGGTTAAAAGTGTTTCAATTAATGAATTGAATCTTCTGCATTAAAATATCAAATTGAGACGGAGGAGTATAATTTATACTAATTAACGATTCTAAATATTAAAAAGACATAAAAAAAAATCATAGTCAAAGAATATCTTGTTTGATTAAATCAGAACCGTGCAGTATAAATTGCCATGGAGAGAGTACTACTATATCGTACGTATATCATATACAGATAAATTGAAGTGGCGACTACATTCTTGCAACAAGGATCATTGTCCAATCTCTTAAAATCTTGGTCATTTTAATATGCAAGTTGAATGTTAGTGGATAAACTCACAGGTGCTTACTTGTATTATAGAGATTAGATCGAGTCATAATTGTTTATAGATAAACTTATAGATCGAGTCATAATTGTTTATAGATAAACTTACATGAGTATTATAATTACATGCAAATTGAATGTTAATAGATAAACTTACGCGAGTATTATAGTATTGTAGAAACTTGTTACAGATAAATTATACTTTTTGCAAAACTTGAATTGAGGAATAGATTGTTGAAAATATATTTCGTGTACGGATCATTGTCTAAACTTTTAAAATTTACTTATTTTAACATGCAAATTGAATGGGGGTTCGTAACTATCATTTTGACCGGGGCTAAGTTCATAGAATGCAAATTAAATTAGGTTAATTAGAATAATAATGTGTTTCTAAAGCCATGCATGTACGTAATACTGGTCCTGGACCACTTAAGAATAGGTGTCGACGTCGAGCCGAGCTGAGCCAAGCTGAATAATAGCCTGTTTGGCTAAACTGCAAAAATCAACTTATTTTGATAAGTGTTCTTTTCAAAAGTACTTTTGGTAAGAACTAGTTTGTGTTTGGCTAATTAGTTTGAAAATCACTTCTGAGCAACAATTAGTGTTTGACCAAGCTTTAAAAAATTGCTTCTAAGTGTATTTTTCTCGAAAAAGTGATTTTGGAGATAAACTACTTTTTTCTGCTTCTCTAAAACTGCTTCTGCTTCTCCTTTTTTTTCCTTCCAAAAGCTTGGCCAAGTACCTCAACTTTTGGCTAAAAATGCTTTTGGCCAAAAAAAAGCTTGGACAAAGAAACTATAAAACCCATATTAACCTAAATTTTATATAAAGTCGAGCGACTTTTTGATTACTAAAAGTTGTGTAGTAACTTTCGATGATAATTTAACAAAGTTGGGTGAATTAGTTTAGTGATTTTAGTGCAATGAAGTAGAGTTAAATGACCATCTACGAAATTATTTCGATATTCTTTTGGCGAATAATCATCATATAGGACGCAAATAGATATTGACCTTAACTCAATCTCAAAACTAGTTCATGAGGTGAGGTCGTTCAAGATCATATAAAGGGACCACGAAATCCTCATGCCACTGATGTGGAACTCAACACTCCTCCTCACGCCAACGTTTGCTATGGAGCATGGACAACATAAATGGGGACCCAATATCGGTAACAATAAGTTGGGATGAACTTAACTCTGATATTATGATAAGAATGGACCTTAGACTTAATTCAACCCCAGAAGCTATCTCATGACACGATGCCCCAGACCATATAAAGAGACCGCGAAACTCTCATCCTACTGATGTGAAATTCAACACCCCTTCTCATGCCAAGGCCTACAAACTGGAGTGTGGATAACATAAATGAGGGTCTAACATAATAATAAATAAATTGAGATAAACCTAGCTTTGATACTTTGATAAGTGGATCTTCGCCTTAACTCAATCCCTAAAGCTAGCTGAGGTGAGGATTGTCCACCGTATTAAAAGACCACGAAACCCTCGTCCAACCAATGTGGGATCCAACATACTCGTTTCTTCTTGCAAAATGGCACTATAAATCTAACAAAAAATACACACTTCTATTAATTACGATTTATATTTCAGAATCCATACTTATGAATACTCTTTCTTTTATCGAATAGCACAATTTGACACACTCTATGGCTTTTTCAATAACACATCACAAGCAAAAATTAGTAGTTCCAGCTAAAGCAACACCTTTTGAGACAAAACATCTATCTGATATAGATGATCAAGGAAGTACTCATTTCCAAATGCCCACAATATTGTTTTACAAATATAATTCTTCAATGAAAGGGAAAGATCCTACAAAATATATCAAAGATGGACTGTCAAAAACCCTAGTATTTTACTATCCATTAGCTGGTAGAGTATTCGAAGGGCCAAATAAGAAGCTTTTGGTGAATTGCAATGGTGAAGGAATCTTGTTTGTTGAAGCTGATGCTAATATAGAGCTTGAGAAGTTAGGAAACTCAATTAAACCACCATGTCCATACTTGGATTTACTGATTCACAATGTTCCTGGTTCTGATGGAATCATTGGCTGTCCTCTTTTGTTGATTCAGGTAAACAATCAATAAATCTCCTTTATGTTTTTTTTCTTTAAAAATTCCATTACAAAGGGGATGAGGAAAAAAAATATATAACGTTTTATTCTGCTTTGAACGAGTATGGGGGGAGGGGGGCGCACATAGAGCAAAGTTCAAGTGCAAAGTAGAAATTCGGGAAAAGTTAAGGGAGTACTTATGTATTATGCCATTGAACTTAGATACTTTGAAACTGTTAAAAAGTTTACAAGGCAGACAACCTTCTTTATTTTTTGGTTAGTCCTACTTATTGATATTTTGGGTCTTTAGCACATTTTTTAACAAAATATTAACTCCTAAAGAAAAAAGATATTTTAACTAAATTATCTTTAATTAAAATCTGCATATTGTTAACTTAACACATTAAGATATATATAAATAAGGGCAACTTTTGGAAAAATAAAATTAATTCCTTTCCAATTATGTAAAGGCAAAATATAATACCTTAAACCACTATTAAACTTGGCTCATTTTATTAGTATACTCCCCGAACTATGCCCGGTCTTAGTTACCACCCTCAACTTGACTTTTTGATAGACATTATCCCCTTAGACGCTGATGTGGCAAAAAATGTGAGTGCACTCACATGCCACATGAATTTTTTAGTATATGTGGTATTTTGTTGAGAAATAAAATATGTTCTTAGTTTTAAGAATATTACTTTTTTAGATAATTTTTTTATGAATACAATTTATAATAAAATATGGATAGAACTATATTATTTAGGCTAAATATATTTATTTGGCCAATATTAATAAAATTTTAGTTAATATATTTTTGTTTTGACCTGAATTAAGGATTTATACAATTGAAATAAATAGCTAAAAGTATCTAAAAAGTTATAAAAAATAAATAGTCATTGCATCATTGCATTATTTTTATTTCTTCTTTTGATACAATGTATATTTATTTCAATTGTGTATTTTTACTTTTCAATTATTCAAATTTGTAATATATATATATATATATATATATATATATATATATATATATATATATATATATATATATTATTTATTTATTTATTTAGAGCACCGTAAGTTAGAGTTATATAAAAAATTATAGCCAAAATAATTAATTTCAAACTATGTATTTTTATAACTTTTTAAATGCCTTGACTATTTATTTTAATTGTATAAATCTTTATTTTCAGGTCAAATTCAAAAACAAGATTAACTAAAAGTTTATTATTTTGGCCAAATGAAAATAGTTAACCAAAATAATGTAGTTCTATCCAAGTTTTATTATAAATTGTCTTCGAAAAAATTAACTAAAAAAATAATATTCTTAAAACGTAAAAATATATTTTATTTTTCAAAGAAATAACACATATATAAAAATATTTACGTGGAAGGCGAGTGCACTCACATTTCTGCCACATCAATGTCTAGTGGGATAATTTCTCTCAAAAAGTGAAATTGATGGGGGTAATTAAGACCCGACAAGGATACTAATACTTTGACCCAAATTTAGGGTTGGTTTAAAGTATTTTGGACAAAATAAAAAGGATAAAATATCATTTATTATGGATCGGAGAAAGTATAAAATAATACGGGCACTTGATAATATCATAAGACAAAAAAAAGATGGAAGAGGGAGCTAAATTTAAAAGCTCATAAAGCTCCACTCTTGCTTAGAAAGCTCAACTTTTGCATTACAAGATAACAAAAGGAGTATCTATGTCACTATGTGTCGAGAGATACTACTAAACTCAAACCGTTAAATGGCTTCACACACATACATTAATCCAAAAGATCATGTATCTACTAGGATTACTAAAAAGACATATGAACCGACAATTAAACATTTAAGTTTAGTATGTCTAACATGCCTGATAATACAGTTAGACATTTCTATAACAATATTCCTATATAATAATTATTCATTATAAAAGTCAAGTTTTGCTTGGAACTAATTTTTATGTTATGTTATAATGTATATTTTATGTGACAAGACTTCGCTATAGCAACCAAAATATATCTGAACAAACAAGGCCGTTACAGATATATTTGACCATATAACAATTCTTTTACACTGAGTGAAGTTAAATTTTTTATCTTGTATAACCTTTTACATGTAGGTTACCCGTTTTAGTTGTGGCGGATTTTCTATTGGAATCAGACTTAATCACACTATGATGGATGCCTATGGCTTAAAAATGTTTCTAAATGCAGTAAGTGAATTAATTCAAGGAGCTTCTACACCTACAATATTACCTATATGGGAAAGAGAACTCCTAAATGCAAGATCACCACCATGCATTACATGTAATCATCCAGAGTATGATGAGCAAATTGAATCAAAAAATGCATGGAAGTTTTTAGAAGACAAGTTGGTCCAAAAATCATTTTTCTTTGGCAATAAAGAGATGGAAGCCATTAAAAATCAAGTCTCTTTGAACCATAGTGAAAGTACAAAATTTGAGTTATTAGTGGCATTTTTATGGAAATATCGTACGATTGCTCTTGGCTTGCACCCTGAAGAGATTGTTCGTTTGACATACGTCGTTAATGTACGTGGAAAATCACTAAAATTTGAACTGCCACGTGGATATTATGGGAATGCATTCGTTGCTCCAGCCATAGTATCAAAATCAGGATTGTTATGTTCGAGTCCATTATCATATGCAGTTGAATTGGTTAAGAAAGTAAAAGATCATATGAATGAAGAGTACATTAGATCAGTGACAGATCTTATGGTGATTAAAGGGAGACCAGAGTTGTCAAAATCTTGGAATTTCATTGTCTCAGATAATAGATCTGCTGGATTTGATGAAGTTGATTTTGGATGGGGAAAGCCTATTTTTGGAGGGGTACCAAAAGCTATATCTTTCATTAGTTTTTGTGTGCCTGTTAAAAATGACAAAGGAGAAAAAGGTATTCTTATAGCTATAAGTTTGCCTCCACTAGCAATGGAAAAATTTCAAGAGGTTGTCTACAACATGACACTCAAAAATGTGGAAGGTCTCAACATAATTTCAAAGATTTAAGAGGTTTTCTCCCTTTCCACTTTTTTCTTAGAACATGTTTTGGTAGTGATTAAATCAGAATATGGAGTTTGTAATATAAATTTCATAATTTTCCTATATGAATGTACTTGTCCACCATGTATGATATTTAATTTGTAGTACAAGTTTCCGTTTCAATTTATATGGTTGTATTTGACTAAATACATAGTTTAAGGGGAAAAAACTAAAAAGGATGACATTTGAAATACGTGGAATGACTTTTTTGTCGCTATAAAAACATGTCCTTTACCTTTAAGATGAATTGGTAAATCTAAATTATTTTCTAATATAGAAGATACATTTTTCTAAAGAAAAGAAAATCGTATCATATAAAAAATAAAATTTAAAATACAATAAAAGAGTACAATGTAATTCGCTATATATGTTGAGATTTTGGCAACCAGTACCCAATAGTAGGACAACTGTATTTTATCTGTATTCGATGCGTGTCTTTTGTTAAAATAATTTTCCAAACCCTGGAATTTCACTTTTTCTTTCTCATTCTCCGTTTTTCCAGTGTTTGAAGAATAATTCAAAGTTAGTAGAAACCTAATAAGTTATTCAATATTTGACAGTCACTAGTTTCTTCAGTTCATGTCTAGTCTAGTTTTACAGTAAGAATTATATAGGAATATGATCCTAGCTTCTAATCAAATTAGGTTTCGTATTGTTATAAACGTAGGGGAATTGATAACTATTTTTATTTGTGGAGAAATTATAAAGATCATTCAATAGATCTATGATACTATAAGTAAATTATTTAGCTTGAGCTATAGCAGTAAAATTTTCAACTCTACCTAACACATTAGAATGGCCATGATGCTTGCAATTAGTGCTGCTTAGGAGAAAATCATAAAAACTGTGCTTGAATCTTTAGTTTAGTGTTAAGAGAAGGGCCGACCCAGTTCAATACCTACTTCGTGGGTGTCTGGGGAAGGGAATACTCTAGGCGGCCTTCCCCCTGCTTTGCAGAGATGCTGATTCGAACCCGCGACCTGACACACCACGGCAAGCAAGCTTACCGCTGAACCAAGCCGGCCCTTAAGAGAGCAATAAGTAAATGTATGAATATAATCAAACGTACATTACAAGTTCGAACCCTGACGCGAATTGCCGCCTATAAAAAACGTCATATAAAATGTCTAGCCATTCCAATACAATTCCTCGACGGCAAGAGCATGAACCCCCTCTAGTAGAGTTTCCAAAAATCAACTCAGGCTGTAATCTTTACAATACTAGGCTGTTTTCCATCCGCTGCGACTTTGTATACGAAACTGAATTTTTTCTTACGGTATTCCCAACAGAGAAAATTCAGACCCTCGTAAAAAAATGACTTATTTCCAGGAATCTTTTTTTTTTTTTGAAGGAAAAATATTTTCTGTCATGACATAAAAGCGTATGATGTATAACGTCTACTGCATAACATGGTCACTGAAACCAAGCATGATTCTACTGTTTCAACCAAAACGAAAAAGAAAAACAAACGAACTGCTTGTTCCTCGTTAACTTGATGCGACTATAACTGTACTTACCATATAAAGTATAATTTAAAAAAATATATTGGCGGAATTCCATTTACAGTTATGTGAACATACCAATAAATTTGGATAGTACTGAGGAAGAAAGTCGTGAAGTTGATAAAGATCCTCTTCGCTTCAATAAAGATTCTATATATACCAACTTATGATTCCACGTTGTTGATGATTTCTCCTGAAAATAGAGACAAGAATGCAATGCATACAAGTAGTCAGAGATAGGGATTTACTACAGCTCAAAAAACTCGAAAATTATGCAGATGAACGTATTTGGTGAGATTGATCACTCTTTCCTAACCAAATAAAACCATTTAAGCTACCCACAAGGCATCTAAGCAAGAGTTCAAAACGACGAAGTTCATATTTTTCAGAACTACTTGAATTATATGTAGTATATTTAGCAGACCAAAAAAATAAGGTAATAGTATTGACAATCAGAAAACTATACCATGCATGGATTTGATAAAGTAGTCCAGTTCTGAGATGCATATAGCACTCTGAACCAAAGGCGATGGTTGTTGAAAAGCAAAAAAAGAGAAACGGTGATGATCAGGATCATTTCTAGGCTTTGCAGTCTCAACCAGCCTCATCAATCCTTCCCTATCATAACATGGAAATGCGTTCTGACCAGCAACAGGAAGCATCTTATCCCATGCTGAATTCAGGATCTGCAGAAATGGAAAGGCGTTTAAGAGGTAAGAAAAGAAAAAATAAACCCGTGATCTCGGAAAGATATGTGCTGAGGGATGTGACTGTGCATGTCGAGGTGGAGAGTGAGTTTCATCATCTAATGGACTTTTATTTCCCTTTAGAGAGTTGAACGTAAAGAAGTCAATAACCTGCCAACTCAAACCATCCGGATCTGCCAGCGCATCATCAGTTTCTGGAACCTGAAATCCTGAGCAGATAAACTTTACTGTCACAGAGTGCCTTTTGAGAACTTCAAACACTGGAGAATAGCCGTCCTGGTTCGTGGGGTTGTAATATCCAGCTGTGACCTCCGCCGCATGGCTGCTCGTTCTGTACCACCAATAAATTGCTGGAATCTGCAGAAAAGGGAACACTCATTTACCCGAAAAAGATATACTTGTATGAATCCAAGTTCTTCATTCAACATAAGATACAAGTGTCAACGTGCACCAGCTAACTTATCAGAAGAAACCCAAAAGGGATTATTAATTCCACTTCAGGTGCAAAACAAATTTATATTTGACCAAAAACAATCAAATTTTTTGAACTACATTTTTTTTTGCAACTTTAGTATTCCGGGGCATTTTTCAGATCTCTAAATTCTTTTATTAAAACACATAAAATTATCTGAAGTAGACATCGCATTTCAAAAACTGGTCAAATAATTCCGGCCTTTACCCCAGACACCATGCATAGTGGGAGCTTAGTGCACCGCGCTGACGTTTTAAAGACTAGTGATTTGGGATGAAAAGAGCATAAACAAATACCATTTGAATTATTGGAAATGTATGTACTCCATTTGTGAAAATAACAAAAGCCCAAATATAGGATATAAGCAGAACGAGGTCAAAAAAGTATGATGAGCTGAACTAGCCCATATACATACCTTCACAACAATCTGCACTCCCTCAAAAGCAAGAGTTGCCAGGGAGAGAACATTATCAGCATGATCTATTAAGACCTGTCTATACCAATGGAGGAAAAATCGTCCATAGTAGCTATCATAATCACCTCGTTCACGGAAGAACCCAGTTTCATGTGGCTTGGAATTGTAATAACCAGCGTTATCAGGTCCCTTCGCCCAGAAAGAGTGTCCCCTTGATGTTGCAGCTCTTCGCAGATTCTGCATAGAATATTTATCGTAGCACTGAAACAGGAAAAGAATAGAAGCTAATTAGAGGATCTATCAAGACTGCATAATGGAATTTCACTAAGAAAGCAAGAAGCATTAGCGTATTGATCACAGAGATAATGGGAGAATTAAAGTTGTCCAGGACACAGAATTCTGTGGCATGTATCACAGGTTCAACCATTGCAGAGATATTAAATAAAAGTTGAAATAAATTAACCAAATCAAACAAAGAATCCTTTATTCAAACAAACTGATAAATCTAGTAATAAGAACTCCCATCAATCTTCTAAATGGTTTTAAATGCATATTCAGGATGTAAATATAGTAGTTATCCAGTTTAGAGAAAAGCTATTAATCTGTATTAAGAAATACCACCGTGAAACACAACCGGGAAAAAGAATAACACGCTGTAGTAAATTCTTCCCTTTTGTATTTCCCATCCTAAAATTATAGACATCTCTAGTCAGTAGTCATTATTTCCTTTCAACTTTCCTGTATCTTATCATAACAGCTCTGGTAGTAATGCTCTGTGGCTTAGCTCGAGAACTTAGGTGCTAACGAGGAATCAAGGAAAGCCTCTATGCAAAACTTTTTACTGTTTCTGTTTCCTCCTTAAAAAAGGTTATGCTTTAGTTAGGAGCAGCTAGGTAGGATATCTCCTTTGGCTACAAATATTAATCAAAGTAAGATAGAAAGTGATAGTCACTCCATCACTTTTATGCAACAGTTTGACTAAAGATGGATAACCATATCATAGAAATCATAACATTATATGAAATCTACATAGGAAGACAACTAATCACTTTATAAGTTTGACAATTTAACTACATTAAAATGATCGACTTGGGTTAACAAAGAACCAATCAGTGTCAGACCTGAGCATTTTCAGGTACACCAAGGTTATCAAACAAACCAAGGGAACAAGATCCGATCTTTTCTAAAGTTATAGTTAGTGAAGACTATGTAATATGACCAAATCACATAACAACATATACATCACAGCCTTCCTATAACAAGTACCTGAAACTCACCAATACCAGGGTACCTCCACCCCATCCTTTCAGAAAAAGAAGGGTACTTTAGCTCCCCAGACGCCCCAAGTCCAATTTCAACAGCAGAAATTAGACCATCAGCGAACAAGTCATCAAATTCAGTTCTGAAGCTTCTCATCATGTCAAAGTAAACCTGCATAATTGGATTTCAAACTAGTGATCGAAAAACCAAGGTTTAGTAATAATGTAGACGATTACTGTACTTTTTTCTTTTTAGTTTCCGCTTTAATTTCGTCTCTTCTTCAACGGAGTCAATCATGTGGAGAAAACACTCTTTATGTAGGATATGATATACCAATCAGACAGCTATTACAAAAGCCACATTATCTTTCACTTCTAAAACTAGTCTTGTGGAAAGTTCCTTGGAAAATACAAATTATTCATTATTCAGTTAACAATAGGATTTACATGATTGAGTAACATCTACTAGAGAGATATTCCCTTCCCAAGAATCGAGGAATGTTGGCTTTTCTCTCTTGAAAAAATAAAGGAAAACTTAATACCTCGATGGCAGTTCTACCTCTTAATACTCGTTCTTTGTCAATGCCCCAGGATAGGCATTCAGTGTTCCTTCTGCCTTGACGATCAGTAAAGAATATATCCTGATTGTCTTTTCCTATCTCCAGAACCCACTGAGGAAGGGAAATGAACATGCCACTGGTATCACTTCCTCCATTTTCATGAAATGCCATTACAACCTTTGTGGATTTAAAAAAAAAGTACTCCATAAAACACTCTATCATTGGAAAATCCATAAATATATCTAGATAAGCTAGAGCTCCAGAAATGTCTAGATGTGAACATAAAATGCAAACATTTACCAATCCCCCTCAATGAATGGAGAAAATGACATTCCAGAGTGTAGATATAACGATGCATCTTAAAAATGGATGGTTTGGAACACACAGCAATGAAAAGAGAAGGAACAACCAGGGTTTCCACGCTGAGCAAAAAGATGACTTGTTTAAAACTTGTTAGGAATATTGAGGCATCAATATGGGTATAATATGTTTATGAGTGTTCTTATACCTGCAATTTCAATTTAAAATCTCGTATTATGTTGAACAATTCCCTGTAGCCAGACCACTCATATTTCTGAGGTACCCAGCTTTCAACGATGCCCCACCAGCAATTTACCACAACTCCATCGATTCTTAAAGACTTAAGCTGCTGCAGTTCCTGTTTAACACTATCAGGATCCATCAACTGGCAGAAATTGTTGATTAGACCACTCTGCCAAAAACAAAGCCATGACTTAGATGTGGATAATTAAAAAGTCGAATATGTTAATACAAGATGTTGCATACTGGCAACTAGATGATAATAATAAGTTTGTGCTTTCTTTCGAATGTCGAACATGGAAAGGCATTAAGAAATGAGAGAAGGAATCTTGAAAATTGGCGCGTCAACCTTACACATGTATGAAGAGTAAAAATATTTTTTGGAGAAAGCTGCTTACAGAGAGCATAACAAAAACAGGGACGTATTGAGTTCCTGATAAACCAATTCCATGCTCCCCAGAGTGAAGTTCTTGCATGAGCTGCAACAAGTAACTTGTTAGTTTTCCTTTTCCGTTTACTATCCAATGGGAGAACTAATGTAGCCCAACCACAAATTAAAACTAGCTTACAAACTATACAAGCAACCATGCCGAATGAAGAACAGCTGAGCCTGTCATTTGCTACTATTAGGAGAACTAATGTAGCCTGGCCATTAGTTAAAAATAGCTTACAAACTATACAGGCAACTATGTTGAGTTAAGACTGGTTAAGTCTGCTCTTCGGTACTAAGATAAACTCGTAGTACTAGGATCATCGAAGCTTGAAGAGTTGATCATAAAATAAACTTCCAAAATCACTGCGAGATTTCGAAAGAAGAAAGTCAGCAATAACAACTTCCCATGTAGGAGAAAAGATAAACCACTCTATCAGATATGTCTGAAGTGGAACAAGCAATTAGTACATCAAATCATCAAATATGCCATCTCACACAGACGCAGCTTAAGTAGCATGAACAAAAGATACAGAGACACAAAAAGTTATTGAGAATCAAGGGACATGACAACAACCACAACAACAACAACAACAACTACCCAGTATAGTCCCACAGGATGGGTCTGGGGAGTGCAATATGTACGCAGGCCTTACCTCTACCCGATAGGGCAGAGATGATGTTTCCAATCGACCCTCGGCGCAGGAACAAGAAAAGAAAAAAAAAAAGAAAAAACAACCAAGACAAGAAATTACATCCTTATATATATAACTTTATACCGATGTGCATCCAGGATTTAATCTTTATGGGTTCAACCTTATCGGTTCTTAGCATTGAACCCATTATATCTTTAAAATTATATGTTCATATTCACTATTTATTGTAATTTGGTGGATTTTTACACATTTATTTATACTCCACGTTGGAAACCCGGTACCTTGAAGCTGCATTGACCCCTTACATCTTTTCTATCATAAATCTACCCACAAAAATGTAAAACAATGTACGAGGAACATATGACCTACTCGATCAATTTCACGGGTTCCTGCATGATATTTAAGCACTTCAATATCAATCAGAGGGAGGGAGGCAGAGAGAGAGAAAGAGAGAGAGAGAGAGAGAGATTAAAAAGCGACAAAAATAGTCCAAAATGCAAAAAAGAAGATAACCTAATATTAACTAACTCAAATTTAGTAGAAGAGTCTTCTTTCCTCTCTGAGTTGGAACTTATCAAGTAAGGGTATGGAGGATGCTGTATCTTCAATCTTCCAAAGTTCTCATTTATGCCAAAACAACCAATTAGTTTTTTCTTAAGAATTGTGCATACTGCACTCTAATGAAGATGGTTGGGACAGTGTAATACATCAAGATAAGCAATAAACCCCAAAGCAACATTGAAGATTATCCTTAACATACAGCATCCTCAGATTACAAGAACTTGGAATTTACCTGGCTTGCCTCTAAACATTCTGTAGAATTCATTGTACTGGTACTTGTAAATTTATCAGCCTTCGTGTCGCTTTCTGTGACTACAATAGAATCAAAAGATGCTGGCGATAAACTCTCGTTGATCCTTGGCACTGATGGCTGACAATCCACAGATGCTCTGGTTGAACAATTTCTCAAAGAACTGCCAGAAACCGGACTCTCAACAGACATCACCTGATAAGGCCCCTGTGCAATTTATTCATTAATAATGAAAGATAAGACATCATACTTGTCGACAATTTAAAGTTTAAACAGAATATCAAGAAGATATCGCATGCCAACGAGAATAGACTCTATCTTTGCAGCAACTGATGCACTGCAAGCAAATATGAATATCAATGTTTAGTCAATACTATTGCACAATTTTCCCAATTTTTAAAAAAAGATGTTATAATCTAATAAAAATAAAATCCAAAAAGGTAGTGTCTGGACCAGGTTGTGTGCACCTCGATTATTCTCCCAGGTATTGCTACCTCCAAAAACAAAGATATCGGGTAACTCTATCCACCAAGGCTCAAGAAAAAATAAACCTGACATGTTTCTTATTCTGCTGGAATTCGAACCCCCATCCCCATGGTTTTCAAACATTTTAATGACTGCTAAGCTACACTTCCCGGGTCAACGTGATTCTCTATCTCATTGAAAAAGGCAAACGGCATTGTTTAATGGATTAAGTGGAATACCCTCGATAATATGAAATGAATAGGTAAACTATCAAGTCCCAGACTTTGACAAAAACATTAGGTTAAAATTCAAACTTCATAGCAAAATTACGCTGGTAACTGTGTTAGATAATAGACCTTGGACCTAACTCATCCCAAAAGGTGAGCTCGAGAATAGTTTAACAACAAACAATTCAGATAATTTTATAAAAGAACATTGACATTAAGCATATAAATGAGAGCACTCACCAAACAGGAAGCAGCATTATTATTAGGAGGAGGAGGAGATTGTCTATAAGTGGTACCATCAGGTTCAACGGTCCAACCGGCTTGACGAGCAAGTGCAGCAAGTACATCATTCATATCAGCACGAACAGGAAGCGGGAAATTCCCATACTGACGGAGTCCGGCGAGCATTCGGCTAGTAATTGCTCGCCGGTGACGTTCTCGTAGCTTCGTTCGCTCTTTCTCCTTTTCTCTCTCTTTTCTGCTCTTGTTTGTTGCTCCGGCGGCGGTGTTTGTGGCGGCGAAGCCCCGGGGACGGCGAGGTTGGGGCTGAGGAGAGGGATTCGGGTTTGGATCTTCATTCGGGTTGGGGAATTGGAGATCCGGATCTTGGGTATTAGGAATGGAGTGGTGGGGAATGTGATTGTTCATTATTGCATGTCTTCTTCAATGTGCTCTGTGCTTCAAGTTTTCACACACAATCCACACAGAGTAACTCTCTTATAGCTTGGATTTTCTGGTTACATAATTAATACTATTTTGTTTCCAGTTTCCTTTTCACCGGCCCCAGTAATTCAAATTGAAGTTATTCGCGACAACAAGATGGATGTGGCCCTGTTGAGGACGATTAGGCAGTTTGGTCACGTGAGGAGGAGAGGAGGCCTGAGAGCTTAATATTGGAGGGTCGGAGCTACAGGTAGGTCAAACAAGAGGAGGGAAGAGGTGATTAAGCAATCATAATGCAGTTTTAGCTCATTGAACACAAATGACTATACAACAACAACAACTAACCAGTATGTTCCCACAAAGTGGGGTCTGGGGAAGGTAATACGTACACAGGCCTTACCCCTACCCGAAAGGATAGAGAGGCTGTTTCCGGCAAGAACACAAATGACTATGATGTCGACAATTAGGGTAGTACGATAGGTAGTGTAAATTGTTACTAATAATTATAATATTGGCAACCAATTTCTTTTTTCGTTAGTAGATTTTGATGACTAACCATTATTTTCTGTCTTATTAATCATTTTACTATCTTACTATTTTTATTCTGTTTTTATATGATTTTATGGTATTTATTTTTGTCTATATTTTCATTAATATGGTGCTTATACTTACTAAGCCGATGGTCTATTAGGTATAATATCTTTATCTTCATATGATAGGGGTAAGATCTGCCTACGCAATACCCTTTCCTTTCTAAATCACACAGTGTAGAATAATACTAATATTCCTATGTTGTTATTGTGTTGTTGTAGTTAGTACCATGTTTTCGCCTTTATAAGTTTAAATTTTCACTTTTAATTTCCACATTTTTAACTCCAATATATTTTTGTGGAAATTGAAACTCACATTGGTTATTTCTAAAAGATAACTTTAACAAGTGTCAAATGAGCATTAATTTTTTTTATATACACATCACATATATTAAAGAGGAAAGCCTTCTCTTCTAGAAATACAACCTCTAATTAATTTGCTTTTATTAGGAAAATCACCTTATAGCCGGTTTGGTCAAGTTGTAAAAATCAGCTTATTTTGAGAAGTATTTTTTTTTAAAAAGTATTTTTCTTAAAAATACTTTTGGTGAGAAGCAGTTTATGTTTGGCTACTTAGTTTGAAAAGTACTTCTGAGCAATAATTAGTGTTTGGCCAAGCTTTCAAAAACTGCTTTTAAGTGTATTTTTCTCAAAAGTGCTTCTCAAAAAAGTGTTTTTGGGGAGAAGCTACTTTTTCTGTTTCTCCACAACTATTTTTGTTTCTCCTCAAAAGCATTATTTCCTTCCAAGCTTGGTATTTTTGGCCAAAAATACTTTTAGCAAAAAAAAAACTTTTGACTAAAAATAAGCTTAGCCAATCAGGCTATTAGTCAACTTGATAAAAAAGAATTGTTAGATTGATGGGTCCAAACTTGGAAAAAATGGAAAATTGCAGTAAATTGACTGTTATTTGTAAAATTAATTAATTCTTAATTCATGTGAATTAATATTTTGCATGGTTGAAAATTCTTTTCATGTAAAAATGGTATTTAAAATTTAGAGTATAAAATTTAGTTTGGATTGTTTTTGAAGTTTTGTGAATGATTTGAGTAAATTTTGTGAACAAGCGCTAATTTCAAAAAAAAAAAAAAATTGGAAAAATCTTCCATCAAATTTTATGTCCAAACGGGCACTTACTCTACTACTTCGTTCAGCTTGATTTATATGATTATCTTACTGTTTTCGATTGTTCCAGAATATAATATTCACATTGTTTAATCTATAGTAACACTATTCTATAACTTTCTCAAGTTCTACAATGGTATTAATTTTTGTCTTTAATTTTCAAAATTTCAATATATTTTTCCGGAAAAAGGCAACTTATTTTCAAATGTAATTTAGTATTTTATTTCATTATTGATTAATAAAATGACAGCCCTGTGCATAAAATATCTCGTATTCATGTAGGGTTTGTGGAGGACCGCGCTCTAAAGGAATCAGTCTATCCTGATACAAGCCAAAATAACAAACTGGAATATACTATATAAAAATCAAATTAACATCTTGAATTTTATATCCAATTAACGCCAAAATATGACAACTAGTTATGAGTTTATGGGTGTTTTTGGTATGGAGGAAAATATTTCCTTGAAAATATTTTCCCATTTTCTCATGTTTGGTTGACACAAATAATTTGAAAAATATTTTCCCAATCATTTCATTTTCCTTATGTCGGGGGAAAATGTTTTCCCTAAAATTTGAAGGGAAAACATTTTCCTAAAAACAAAAGCGCCATCTGGCTTATCCCCCCCCCCCCCGGGGCAAAACCGCTAGTTCCCAAATCAGTCTCTTTCTTTCTCCGATTTCTCTCTTCATTCTCCGATTTCTCTCTCTCCGGTCTCAAATTTTAAGATCTTTGTCATCACACCAAAGACCAGCTTGCTGTCTGAAATCTCCTTAATTTCACTCTTGGGCTCTTGATATTAGGTAACGCACAACCCCCCCCCCCCCCCCATTTCCTGTGTTTGTTTTAGGATTTTAAACTTTTCTTCAGTTCCTTCAATTTTTGCTTGATAAACTGATGAATAATAGTCTGATGCTCTGCCTGATATCCATTGCAATACAAAAGATTAATTCACGAGTTCAAATTTTTAATATTTAGAATCCTAAAATGTAATTTATGACGTGAATATAGTCAAAATTGGTACATCTTCAGTTAGTTTGGTTTATCTAAGTACTCAGAACTTTGGGTAAATGTTCTTCATGTTAGCATTTGATAGAGTTTGTTTGTTCATGATCCACTTTCGTGTTGTTTTTGCTGCTTAATATTAATTTCTGTATGATATCAAGTTCTATGTCCTTTTTTTGTCTTTCAAGTTATGAAACAAAATAATGTATTACTGGAAGTTAATGTTACCTATCAAAGCACACGTGTTAACTTGGAAGCTTTTCTAGCTAGGATACTGTTGATCAAGAAGATAATATATGATTCAAGTTCAATGAAATTTTAGCAATATGGCTTCACTCACAACTTGGAAATTTGATTGTTGTCTGGTCAGAAGAGCTTATATGATGTGCAATGTGGCTTTTCTTTGGCTCTCTTTAATGTTTTATCAATCCGTTTTTATGAGTAGAAGTGCTAAAGTTGGGTTACAACAGATGGATTCGATTGAAACTAAGGAAGATGATGTGATAGTCGGAGCGGCAGCCACAACTGTCTTAGCTATCGGGGTTGCAATTATTTTAGCCTACAAAAATCAAAGTAACATTCCTAGGGCATCGTATACCAACAAAGACCAAGAGAGGGAATTTTACATTAATAGCATTTTGAATGGAAGTACTGTTCATTGTGTAGGTGAGATAAGAATGATCCAACCCGTATTTTTTGAATTGTGTAATGCTTTTAGAAGAAATAATTTCTTGAGATCAACCAAAAATATGTCTCTGCAAGAACAAGTACTAATTTTCTCAGAAATTGTTGGTTTTAATGAATGGTTTCGCAATATATGGTCGCATTTTTATAGGTCGATTGAATCTGTTCATCGATGTTTCCACACTGTACTTCAAGCAATTTTGAAGCTCTGTCTGTCACAACCCTAGTTCACCAATCGTGAACCTATCATGATGGCACCCAGTCTTCTTGACTAGGTAAGCCTAACTCAATGCGAAATATTCAACTCTTATGAACAATAGTTAAGATAACAGGGGAATGACATAAAAGAAATGTAATAGGTTCCGCTCGGCACATACACTTTACCAATACCAGAATATACAACCACCAAGACCCGGAAACTCATGGGCAACACAGACTAAGAGAGTACAACTGTGGCTCTATACATCAAAAGTGTCTATACAACGGAAATAAAGGAATAACTAACATCACTAAGAAGAATAGAAGAAGACCCTCTGGATCTGCGGACGTAGAAGATTCATACCCCGAGTCTCCTGAAAATGCTCCTAAGTTACCGGTAGTGCATCTAATCGGATGGACCTAGATCTGCACAACAAAAGTGTGCAGAAGAGTAGCACGAGTACACCACGACGGTACCTAGTAAGTGCCAAGCCTAACCTCGTTGGAGTAGTGACGAGGAAGGTCAGGGCCCTACCGAGAATAATAAAAATAATTACAATAACACCGAACGATACAAATAGGAATAAGTCTAAAATAACAGCAAACGAGATAAATACTACAAGCCGTCTACAGTTAAGCTATCAAAGAGAAATTTAACACACAACAAGTACAACCCAATAATCCAGGATCTCTGAGAATTGAACTCGCAGTCCTTTTATACTCAGCAACTTAGGATCTCCGGGAATCGAACCCGCAGTCCATATATCAGTGTCACATGATCTCCGATTATTGAACTCGCAGTCCTTTATCTCAAAATCACAGGATTTACGAGCTGGGCTTCGCATTGCGAAGGAACCATCGCAGATGCGAACCCCTTCACACCTCTGCTGCCTTCGCAAATGAAAAGATTAGTTCGCAAATGTGAACATGACCCTCCACAATTATGACCCTATGATCGTATTTGCGATCACTACCTTCCCCAAACTCACTTCGTAAATGCGATGTATGTTTTGCAACTGCGAAAATTATTTTGCCCAGCTACTCTTCACATTTGTGATGAGTAGCTCACTAATCCAAGACTGATATGTTTGCAATTGCGAACTCTGATCTCACAAATGCGAGATCTGAGGCTGGTTCCCAGAAATTGCAAATACCAACAAATATTCTAAGTCCAATTTAACTACGTGGCCTATTCGAAACTCAACTGAGCCCTCGTAGCTCTAAATTAAAAATACATGCAAGTCTAAAAATATTATACGAACTTGCTCGGGTGATCAAATCCCCAAAATAATACCTAGAACTATGGATTGAACACCAAACCAAATGAAAATTTTAATAAAATTTTGAAATTTTTATTTTTACAACCGGACGTCCAAATCACGTCAAACCAATATTGTTTCTCACGAATTTCACATACAAGTCATAACTATAGTATTGAACATATACCTGCTTCCGGAACCAAAATACAGTCCCGTTATCCAAAAAGTCAAAAGTTTGGTCAAACACTTCAAATTCATTGAGTGTTTAACTTTTAAATTTTGACAAAGCCAAATATCTTGGGTTAGGGACTTCCGAATTCAGTTATGGGCATATGTCCAAGTCCCAAATCATAATACCCATCAGGATCATCAAAACACGAATTTGGGTCCTTTTAACAAAAATATTGAACAAAGTCAACTCAAATGAAGTTTAAGGAAAAATTCTTTTATATCAACTTTTAACATAAAAACTTTCCGATAACACAAAGGGACTGCATACGCAAATGGATGAGGGATAAAAACAAGGTGTTTAAAGTTTAAAAGCACAGAATTGAGTTCTAAAATATAGCATGACCTTTCAGGGGCTGGTGAAAAGATGAGGATATCTACTCCTCATGTCCGACCCGGACTTCCAAGTAGTTGTCTCGACGGGCTGACCTCTGCACTCTACTCAAATTGAAGGATAACTTTTCGATCTCAACTGACAAAAATGTTGGATTAGAATAGCCACCGGTTCCTTTTCATAAGTAATATCCTTGTCCAACCAGATAGAGCTGAAATCTAACACGTGGGAGGGATCGATGTGATACTTCTGGAGCATGGACACATGGAATACCGGATGAACTAGTGATACTAGGTGGCAATGCGAGCCTGTAAGCCACTTCACCCACTCTCTGAAGAATCTCAATAGGTTCGATGTATCAGGGGTTCAACCTGCGCTTCTTTTCGAATCTCATTACACCCTTCATCGGTGACATACAAAGCAACACTCTCTCTCCGACTATGAATGCAACATCACAAACCTTACAGCCTGCATAATTCTTCTCCCGAGACCGAGCTGTGCGAAGTCTATCCTGGATTATCTTAATCTTATCCAATGAATCATGTACCAAATATGTACCCAATAATCGAGCCTTCCCTGGCTCAAACAATCCAACCGGCGATCGACGATGTCTACCATGTATTGCCTCATAAGGAGCCATCTGGATGCTCGAGTGATAGTTGTTATTATAGGCAAACTCCGCAAGTGCCAATAACTGATCCCATGAGCTTCCCAAGTCAATAACACAAGTGCGAAACATATATTCCAATATCTAAATAGTGAGCTCAAACTGTGCATCCACTTGAGGATGAAATGTTGTGCTCAGCACAACCCGCGTGCCCAACTCACTTTGTACTGCCCTCCCGAATTGCGAGGTGAACTATGTGCCTCGATTAGAAATTATAGATACGGGCACACCGTAAAGACGAACAATCTCACAGATATAAATCTCTACCAACTGCTCTGACGAATAGGTAACTGCCACAAGAATGAAATATGCTGACTTGGTCAGTCTATCCACAATGACCTAAACTACATCGAATTTCCTCTAAGTTCGTGGGAATCCAACAACAAAATATATAGTGATATAATCTCACTTCCACTCAGTAATTTCTATCTTCTGAAGAAAACCATCAGGACTCTGATGCTCGTACTTTACTTGCTAACAATTTAGACAATGAGCCACATATGCCACTATATCCTTCTTCTTTCTCCTCCACCAATAATGTTGTCGCAAGTCCTGATACATCTTGGCAGTGCCCAAGTGAATAGAATACTGGGAAGTATGGGCCTCCTCTAAAATCAACTCACGAAGTCCTTCCACATTAGGTACATGTGTACCTTGAAAATGGTAATAACAATTAATTTGATTTTGTGGTTCTAAAATACTTGATTTATTTTTATGTTAGTTGTTAGGAGATAGATGCTAAGTATGAGACTAGAAAACAAGATAAGAGCTTGAAGATAGTATGCTTAAGCAAACTGGGTGGTTGAGAATTGAGCCTTGAGCCTGGTTCGAGGGGCCTCGAGGTCGGGCTCGATACTAAGGTATGAACAGCCGGTAAAGGACTAACAACTTTAAGAGCTTTGATGAGGGATCTTTATGACCAATAATAAGGAATAAATAAACAATAATTAATAGAACACAATAAATGTAAGCAATAAATAACAGAATCAAGAGAGAATGTATTTAAGTTATAGAGTAGAGAATGTACTTGTATTCTATATTGTGTGTTGTATCTTTCTTCACCTTTTACAAAATGATAAGGGTCCTTTTATATATGAGGAGAGGATACCAATATAGTACAATTGCATTTATTGCAAGAAATATAGCTGGTACATCTATTTGGTAGTTTGGTCCAAACTAGTGCTTCTCTTACAGGTTTTGTCAGTTTTGATCATATGCCTTGGGAACTTCCTGCTTTCTCACAATAATTATCGATTAGCACTGTCCCATGGTCGGGCATTTAGGAACCCTCAGGGTCGAACCCCGAGTCAAATCTTCGAGCCTTCTGGGGGTAATCTACGAGGTGCCTTAACGATCACAGAATCAAACCCTCTGATTTTTATCGTATGCAGATAGTCCCCGCATTTCTTAGATTAAAATGATAAGAAACGATTTTGACACCGATCTCCTTGAGGCTCTTGTGATGATATCATGCTTATTATGTGAGCTTTTGTGAAAACTGGGATGTCCCATCGATATGTTTTTTCTAGGAGCATTCAATGTAGTGCCGGTTTATTTTCTTAAAGCAATAATATCGCCATCGATTTGTCTCCCAAAAAGCATTGATTGCGATATCAGTTTCACTGCCACCTTTCTATAAATGGAAGCATTCTTGAACCAAAACTTCATTCACTCTTCAACAACCTTTAACTCTATTCTTGTCTTCGTCCTCATCCAACTCTATTTCCCATATTGAAGCCCGTAAACGTAAGGTCACACGATAGTGTCCTCACCGGTTATGTCGTGGCTCTTTCTCAGAGCCTTCCCCTACTGAGTGGGATTGCACTGGTTTTTTGTTGTTTTTGTTTCTGTTGTTAGCCCGAAATAATGGGAGAGGAATCCCAAATTATCTTCTCATTAAAGGGCATATGGACCATAAACTTATGCGCATCTCTCTAAACGTTCACCTAGTGTGGCGTTTCACTCATTTTGCTTTCCATGAAGTGAGGTGGTGTTATCTAATAACTGTTGCATCTCACATCGTGCAACATCTCAAGAAGTGGCTTCACAATAGTAGTGCTAGCGAGACACATGCTCGCCAAGTTTTTTACTCAGCCACTTCTTCATCTTTTTCTGCTTCTTCATCATTTTCTGCTTCTTTATATTTTTCTCCTTCTTCATCTTTTTCCGTTTCTTCATCTTTTCCACTTCAGAGGAGGTTCTCGAGGACATCGTTCGGAAGGTTGACATGGGTTCCCTAAGGGAATAGTTCTCGCAGAAATTGCTGTTGAAGATGTACCAGCGAGAGTAGATTAGGCTTTATTTTTTGCCTTTCTATTTTATGTAAGGACCCTTCGTGGGCTTTTGTAATCAAGTGTAAGGACCCCTCTGAGGATTTTGTAATCACATTTTATTAATACAAGAATATTTCTTCAATTTTTCTTTGATTTTTTCCGAATTTCCCTTTATTTACGTTTGTGAAGAACCTAGGCATATGAATTTAACGATCGGCCCAAATATTGGACCTGGGTGTAGGAATTTCCTTAGTTTTTAATTCATTGACATGATTTTATCTAAGACCCTTTTTCATTCCCCAGACTAAGTCCATGTTGCCTTGATACAAACTTAGGTCGGCAACTTTGAATTGAGTGAGAAGGTGGCCCCGATTTTTAGAACAAAACTTAGCGCTTTCAAAAACCCCGTTAACAGCCCTCGGGGGATAATTTTCTCTAGCGTCAGTGGGACAATTTTCTTGAGAATTTAAGGAAAAAATGGCCTTAGAATTTCAGAGACAGTCCCCGAATGAGAGTTTTCTCGAGCTCGGGCGGCCTAAAAACCTGATTTGAACTTAGAGTGAAGATAGCCTTAATGCGTTATAGATAGACCCCGGATGAGGATACACTTGAACTTGAATAGCCTCGGACTAAAGTAACTGAAAGTGCGTTTAACCTGATCTAAAGGCGTAATCACCTTAAGGCTTAATCAGTAATTCTTGAGTGAAAACTAGCTCGGGCCCAGGGAGCTTAAGGGCTAAAGAGCCAGGTAAATGACCCGTATTTGTAGAAATCCTAGAGATAGGATACCATCTCGAGGTTAGGTTTATATGAATAGATCCTTAGATCTTGTCTTTTATTTTGACAGAGATTTTCAAGATCAGGCGCTATCTCGAGGTTTAGAGTGATATTGATGGTCCCTCAAAGTATATCTTCATTTTGGTAGAGATCCTCGATATTGGGCATCATCTCGATGCTTATAGTTATATTGATGGCTCATTAGAGCCTATCTTCATTTTGAAAGAGATCCTCGAGATTGGGAACCATCTCAAGGCTTATAGTGATATTGATGGATGCTTAGAGCCTATAGACATGGTAGTAGAAATCCCCGATATCGGGTACCATCTCGAGGCTAGGGTGATGGGGGGTTTTTGATCCATAAAATATTGTATGACATAGTTGTGAAATGACCGAGGTGATCTTGCCAGTACGCCTCCCTAGAAGTGGTAATGACTTAGCCAGTATTTAGATGGCTTTCAAGGCAGGCGGACAGTCACCGCTTGCCCTATATATAGGTTTGTCTCCCACTTTTTGAGGATTCCACTATTATGAGCAGTTATCCTTCTTCATAAAGTTCTTCTTCCTTAAGTTAGGTCTTTCGCCATTTTTAATTATGAAGCCTCCGCTTAAGTTCCCACTCCCCTTATCTTGTTCTAACATAGTTATGGTTTCTATGCTAGGATCCATTCAACAAGAAGCGGAAAGTTCCACCTCCGGTTCACGCCTGGTCGGTGGTACACCGCCGGTTCCCGGTGAGCCAACCTCGAAATATTTTGTCTCGAGGAAGGACCTTTCGTCAGAAAAACCTCCTAATGTTTGGGGCCATTTGGAGTATGCTTCGAAGTTCATTCCTCTAATAGAAGAGGGGCACCTCAAGTCAGTGAGAAAAGACTGCGAATGGAGGGAAAAGGTAGTATTGCAGGTACCTTCCTTGAAAGAGAGCATCATGGATCATGCATAGGGGTTTTTGAACATATACATGTACCCCTTTATGTTGGGTTCCCTTGATAGGTTCGTGTTCGACGGTACTAACCCGCCAATCCCAAGAAACTTTGGATCTCTATAGCTGTAGTAGGTCTAGGCAAGTTCTTAACTGCCTCAATCTTCTTAGGATCCACCTGAACACCCTCTGCCAACACAACGTGACCTAAAAATGTGATTGAGCTCAACTAAAACTCGCATTTTGAAAATGTAGCATATAACTAACTATCTCTCAGTGTCTGAAGAATGACCTGAAGATATAGCTCATGCTCCTCTCGACTATTGTAGTGGATCAAGATATCATCAATAAAAACAATCACAAAAGAATCCAAATATGGCTTGAACACCGGTTTCATCAAAGCCATAAATGTTGCGGGGCATTTGTCAGCCCAAATGACATTACTAAAAACTCATAATATCCATACCAAGTCCAACAAGCTGTCTTAGGGATATCGGATTCCCGAATCCTCAACTGATGGTAGACAAACCTCAAATTAATCTTTGAAAACACCTTGAAGCTGATCAAATAAGACATCAATAAAGACATCAATCTATGCACCCTGAAGCTGATCAAATTGACACCCTGAAGCTGATCAAATAAGACATCAATCATTAGCAATGGATACTTGTTCTTAATGGTCACTTTGTTCAAGTACCGATAATCTATTCCCAACCTCATTGATCCATCCTTCTTCTTTATAAATAACACGAGTGCACCCCAGGGCGAGACACTAGGTCTAATAAAGCCATTATCATACAAAACCAGCAACTTCCCCTTCTATTCTTTCAACTCTGGCGAGGCCATACGGTATGGCAGAATAGAAATGGGATGAGTGACCGGAATGAAGTCAAATTCAATATCTCTATCGGGTGTGGGAACTCATGAACAACTGGTACCAAATTGATGGAAGGAACCTCCACACTGAAATTACGAACATAAGACAAATAAGCTAGACACCTCTTCTCGACCATATGCCAAGCCTTCACATAAGAGACAACTCTGCTGGTAGATTGCCAAAAATCCCTCTCAGCACTAATCAAGGCAACCCCGGCAAGGCTAAGGTCACTGTTTTAGCATGACAATCTGATATAGCATATAAGGTGATCACACACGAACGATAAACACAATCTACAATGATAGCATCTCCCACAGGGGTGGACACAAACATAAGGGCACTCAAAAAATCACGAGCACAACCAAATATGAAGCAAAATAGGTTGAAACATTGGAATAAGTAGAACACACATAAAATAGAACCAAGGCATCTCTACTGCAGACTTAAACCGTACCTATGATAATTACGTTAGGTGACTAGGCCTCAGGCCTGGCTGGAAATGCATAGCATCGGTGTTGAGGCCCACCACTCTGAACTACATCTTGAGGATGGGCCCTAGCTGACCTCTACCTCTTGCGGCCTGACCTCCACTCCTAATGGATTGACCTCCACCTTTAGCTTCTTGACCCCTACCCCTAGCTGGTTGAATGGGTGGTGAAGTACCCGGTGCCGATACCATGGTACGAGAACTCTAATGCTGAGAACTGCTCGATGCTCAAGGCTAAAATCTAGCAATATGCCTCAATTCACCACAAGTACAACAAGACCTTGGCTATTGTGACTACTGACCCTAAAACTGACTCTATCGGTCTGAGTAAGCACCCTCAAAACTCTGGAGCAGAGGTTCCCTAATAGGAGCTAGTGGTACACTATAAGGTAGTTCGTCAAAATAATGCATATGAGGGCTACGACCACTTGAAGCACCATGGGATGTGTGGGGTGCTGAATGAAACGAAACAAGAGGATGGGCTCTACCAAAAGTACCCCGGCCTCCAAAAGAGGATCCACTAAATCCATCTGAGTGACGAGGCCTCTTGCCAGGCCCTTGACCGCTCCCTTGAGCTAGAACCAACTTGAGTCGCATGAAAATATTAGCAGTCATTTGAAAGGAAATCTCACTCACAGTCTTGGCTATATGCAGCTTGATTAGCTGAGCAAGTCCCTCAATAAACCTCCTCACCCCCCCTCTCTCTCTATAGGCAGCAAAAGAATAGCCGAGAGAAATGGTCCCAAGTGAGGGTAGGTGACCCAGCTAGTCTGTTTAACTTATAATCCCTCCACCATTTTTTGGTAGAACCCGACAACTAAAATGCAGCAAAATCGACCCCACGGGTCTCCACTATGACCATGTTTCCGTATCACCTTATGATAGCAGTCAAGATAGTCCTAGGGGTCCTCTAAAGTTGCACCGCTGAAGTGAACTAAAAATAGCTTAGTGAACCTATCCAATCTCCATAAAGCCTTAGAGGACATAGCTAATCCATCATCGACTTGTGTCGAAATAACCGGTGGAACTACCCCGACTGGCTAGCCTGCTGAAGTCTAAAATTATGGAGCCAACTGCTCCGGAGTATGAGTAGTGGTAGTCTGTGCTCCTCTCCCAGCCTGAGAGACAGCTGGTGCCATAGGAAATGTGTCGGCTTGTGCCATACTTTCCATAAGGCCCACCAAAAGGACCAAAGCATCCTGAAACACTAGTAGTGATGAACCCCTCCAAGACCTGAGCTGGTCTAATGGCAGAGTCTGGGCTGGAACCTCCTCATCAAACTCCACCTGAGGATCCACTGCTTGTGCTGCTACTCGAGCTCTAGGCTGAGTTCTGTTCGTGCCTCGGCCACTGGCACGATCTCTGCCTCGACCTCTACCCCTCGTAGGAGCTATCACTGTGATCTTATTGTTGCTAAGCTGAAGATGCGCTACATATTCTCGCTATCTGCGAGAAAATAAGAGTAGAAGAGTTTAATTATTAATAGGAGAACAAAATCGCATGATAAAGAAGAATAGAAGTGAAAATTGTTCCTAAACTTCATAGCCTCCGGAAGATAGGTGTAAGGCCCCGTAAAATTTTTGTGCTTGAAACCTAGTAGCCATGGTGTCATGGTCTGAATAAGGTGTTAGGAATGCATAGAATTCTTCGCGGCTCGCAAGCTCGCCGTGGATCGGACCCTTGGTAGTGATTTAAGTTTCAAAAATTGAAAGAATTAATTTTCCAAAAAATGTCAATTATGCTATCAGGAATGCGATCGCAGAATGGAAATGCGGACCGCAGATCTATCGCATAATTCCTTGAGAAATTTTGACTGTCAAATCTGCGGTGCATTCTGCGACCGGAGAACACGAATGTGGACTGCATTCTGGTCGCATGTCGTGACAGGACATGTGCAATTTTTGAGGCAATTCTGCGGTCGATTCTGCGGACCGCATGTTGATTCTGCGATCGCAGATGCGACCACAGAATTGACTCGGCCTAGCTTTTTATCAATTTTTGACCCGACCCCTTCTTTAATAAACACCTTCAACCCTCATTTTTCTCACTTTTTCTTACCAAAACTAGAGAGAGGAAAGAGGGGTTCTAGAGAGAGATGTATAACAATCTTCAAAGATCGTTCCAATCATTTGGTCCGGAAGATCCTAAGGCAAAATTAATCTTCCCCAAATCTCTAAGAGGTAAAAACCCTAGTTATTTTCCTCTAAATTTTCAGTTTTCAAAGGTAAAGAAAGATTGGCATACAATAGCTTTTGAAAATAGAATTTAACACTCATACATGTTATTTGTGCTTGAATTTTAGCAAAAGAAGTGGGTAGAAGTAAGAGTTTGCAAAAATGGAAGTTGACGACTTATGATAACTTGGGTGAGTTTAAGTAAGAGATTGAAATAAGTAAATTCGACTCTAGGTATGTATGGCTCACTTTGATTCTTGTAAAATCGCCCTTATGTGTGCAATTCGTTTGGTATGTGCCAATTTCAGAGATTTTGTGAAATTTCTTGATTTTGTTGTTGGGTATTCAATTGATGTTGAACTATGTGTGATTAGTAGGGAATATGAACCGAAAGATAAAAGGGAATTGAACTGGTAAAGAACTGAGAACAACTATCGTGATGTCATTCATGGATTCTTGTGGAAAGAAATGAAACAATTGAATTGTGATAAGTTTTGAACATAATGGTATGGGTACTCTCTAATATGGAAACATTGTAACTTAGTTGTGATATTAGTTTGAAAAGTATTTGAGAACATGAACCAATTTGTAACTTGCTTATTTGCACTTGTTGTGATCTTGTGTAGTGCCTTGTTTGCTGTTTGTGATTGTTGTGATTGAAACTGTATGGTGGGATCGGGTTGTGCGCCGCAACACGAAGTAATAAGGTATGGGTTGGGGGGTGACTGAGGTAATAAGGGTGGCCGAGGTAATAAGGATGGAAAGCGATCGAAATCACCATTGAAATTGATATGAAAATCATTGATGTGAAATTGTGAAAGGAGAAAGCAGTAGAGTTTGCAACCTGTGGGGCACTGATTGCCCCCTTGTTTGACTAACTGTGATTTACGTGATTGATTGGTTGTTTTCCTCCTTGTTGATCTTTAACCGTGCTTTGGGTTGAGAATTATTTGAAATGAGAAAAATGTGGAAAACATGGTTGGCTGGCTTTATTAATTCTTGGGGTAATTTATTGGTTGTCTTATCATCGTGATTACTTGTTTGATGGCTTGAGTTTACTTGGGACAAAGTTTGTCCATACATACAAGTACAATTCCAGTGTACTGACGTCCCTTTTGCCGGGGACGCTACATTCGTGTTATGATTGTAGGTGGATCAATAGCAGGTACTTTAGCTCATCGGCAGTAGCATCCTTTATCTTCCACTGCCCGTTTTGGTGAGCCCCTTTCCTTTCGGGGCCCTGCGTCGCTCATGCCATTTCTACTTTAGACTTCATTTTGATTTTTGTAAGGTATAGCCGGAGCCTTTTTACCGACAAGTATTGTATCCCCTTTGTATCCTAGAAGCTCCGTAGACATGTAAACTATGGGATTATGGCCTATGTATATATATGTGGGCATTGTAAATCGAAAACTTGTTAGTAAATCAATCGTATGGTTATGTAGACTGGGGCTACCCGGTCAGGCACCGGTCATGTCCCTCGATTTGGGGCATGACAATAGGTATAGACGTCTCCGTACTAATCGTCCAGACTTTACTATTCCTACTCGTGAATTGTGAGACCTAGGCAACCTAGTACTGTGATACCCAATTTTTACGATCCAGAATTGTCACCTTTGGGACAGTGATGGCACCTAATATTTTACTTGCAAGGCAATCCAATGTTAGAGAATTTTCAAATCAACTTCAGTACACTTTTAATAACAGAATTAATTTAGCTAAACAAAAGTTATAGAATTGCAGAATATTATAAAAACTTCAATATTTACTACCACCCGGATCTGGAGTCACAATTCATGAACTTCTAGGATTTACTACAAATAAAAGTTGGAAGGGAATACAACTATTTAAGTGAAATAAACAGTAATCACAGAAAATGATAGACAAGGACTTCAAAGTATGCGAATGCCGACAGATCTACCTTGAGTCCATGATGAACCAGTCCAAGCTGTTACGCCTCTTGATCAGGTGGGACCAATACTAAGAACTTCACAAAAGTGCAGTGTAGTATTGTACCGACCTCATATACTAGTAAGTGTCGAACATAGCCTCGACAATGTAGTGACGAGGTTATGACAAGACACCCACATAATAAACATCTGCAATTTAACAGCGTATGTACAAAATAACGACAGATAATATCAAGAGGGGGACATGCTGAGGGGATTACAAGATAGAGAATCACAGCGTAATAGGAACTTGATCAATCAATGTATCTTGAACTAATCATAATAAATAAACACAGTAAAGGAAATGCACGACATCATCCTTCATTATTTAACTCTCAACCTCACCATATATTCAATAGAAACGACAACCCATCATCCTTCGTGCATTAACTCTCACAATATGGTACAGCATCACCATTCGTGATTTTACTCTCTCATAACATGGAACAACATCACCCTTCATGCGTTAACATTCTCCCTTACCATAATATAATAAACAAAAGCCAACAGGGAGATATAAATAACAAGAACAAGTCTTACTTCAAAATTTGGTTCCATAATACCAACCTCTACTTTGAAATCACTACCCAAAGATCCGTAAACATGATAAGAATGATCAACTTGATTATACTAGTCTAAACATGGATAACATGATAAAAAGAAAACATTAATTACAATAAATCAAATCCCAACCGCATGTTTTACTCGACAACAATGCATACGAACTATTCACCTTACATATACGTTAAATCTAAACGCGTATCAAATAGACAAATAAGTCTTACTCCCTCAAGTCAAGGTTAACCACGATACTTACCTCACTCTAGAGGCCAAACTCAAAGTGCAGCCACCGCTTTTCCTCTCAAACAAGCCTCCGAACTAGTAGAATCTAGCATATTACCAACCAAACGATTCAAATTAAGCCTTAGGAACTAACAACAATTACAAAGAATTCAATTTAGGTCATTATTAAAAAAGTCCACAAAAGTCAAGACCTGGGCCCGCTGGGTCCAAACCCAAAATTCGGACCAAAACCTGATCATCCATTCAACCCTGAGCCTAGTTATGTGATTTATTCTAGAATTCGACCTCAATTTGAGGTCTAAATCCCCAATTTATCAAATCCCTAGTTTCTACCAAATCCACCCCCTAATTCTACCACAAAACTCTAGATTTCAGATTGAAATCTAAGGAAAAGTAGTGAAAGATCGAAAGAAACTAGTTTAGAATCACTTACCAATGATTTGGGGGAAGAAACGTTCTTCGGATAATCGCCTTTAATGTTCTTGAGTTTGAAAATTTGAAGAATGGATAAAAAATTCCATCTAAATCATATCTACTTAGCTCCAGACGTCGCATTTGCGACGTGGGCTTCGCAAGTGCGAAGCTCTTCACACCTCTGCTGCCTTTGAAAATGTGAAACTTAGTTTGTAAATGCGAACATGACCCTTCGATTTTGCGACCATATGATCGCATATTCGATCACTGCCTTCCCCAGACTCGCAAATGCAAAATATGTTTGGAAAATGCAAAAAATTGTGTGGCCCAGCTACTCTTCACATTTGCGATGAGTAGCTCGGAAATACGAGACTGATATGTTCGCAATTGCAACCTCTGATCTTGCAAATGTGAGATCAGAGGCTAGTTCCCATAAATTGCAAATACCAACAAATGTTCAAAGTCCAATCTCACACTGCGGCCTATCTGAAACTCACCCGATACCTCGGGGCTCTAACCAAAAGTGCTCACAAGTCTAAAAACAACATACAAACTTTCTTGAGCGTGATCAAATCGCAAAATAACATTTAGAACTCTGACTTGAACACCAAATCAAATGAAATTTTTAAAAAAACTTTAAAACCTCTATTTTTACAATCGAATTATGTTTCTAACCAAATTTCACAAAAAAGTCAAAAATATGGTATTGGAACTATATTAGATTTCGAAATCAAAATACATACATGTTGTCCAAAAACTCAAATTTTGGTCAAACACTTCAAATTCATTAAGCCTTTAACTTCTAAATTTTGACAAAGCTCGATATTTCGAGCTAGGAACTTTCGAATCAATTCCGAGAATTCGCTTAAGTCCCAAAAAATTACGGACTCACCAAGACTGTCAAAATATGAGTCAGGGTTCATTTATCAAAAATTATTTACTGAAGTCAAATGTAATGACCCAAAGGGACATTATTTATTTTTTCTTTCATTCCGTGCTTCTGATGCCTTAGAAAACGCATTTTTTACTTACCTCAATTTACGTGCATAGTCCGGGCGCATAGCTGAAAAGCTTAAATATGAATTATGTGTAAAAATTGGTGAATTTTGATATTTATATGATTAAAGTTGACTTTGGTCAATAGTTTGGGTAAACGGACTCGGACACATGATCTGATGGTCTCGGAGGGTCTTAGAAAAATATGGGACTCGGGCATATGTTTGAAATTAAAATCCGAGGTCCCGTGCCCGAGAAATGAATTTTTAAAAGAAATTCTTTTTCTAAAATTTATATGGAAATTTGAAATAAAAATGTATTAGAAAGCGTTGGTATCGGGCCCGTATTTTGGTTTTAGTGCTCAATACAGATCTTATATGTAGTTTAAGCACTTTTTGTGAAATTTGGTCGAAATTGGATGTCGTTTGACGTGTTTCGGACCTAAATATCTAAAAGATGAATGTTTATGAAGTTTGATGATAAAGTGTTGGTTTTGAGGTTTGATTCCTCGTTTATGATGTTATTTTTTCAATTCGATCACTCGGGTAAGTTTGTAGGATGTTGTTGAGTTAATGTATGTGTTTCGTTAGGAGCTTTGAGGGCTCGGGAGTGATTTGAAGGTGGTTCGAGGTGTTTTGAACTTAGGAAAAAGTTGTAGAAATGTTCAGTTCTGATATCTAGTATGTTGTTCTATGCGATCGCATAGGAGCTTCCGCGATCGCATAGTGAAAATCTTGAGCTGCCCAATTTTATTCTATGCGATCGCATAGTAGATTCTGCGATCGCGTACCTTAGCTAACTCCTTCTATACGAACGCACCCTTCCATCTGCGATCGCAATGTACAAAAACCCAGCCTCCATCTTAGCCTTCTATGTGATCACATTCACCAGCCCGCGATCGCAGTGCCCAGCCAGCCTTACCCTATGCGATCACAATCCCACTTCCTCGATCGCATAGGGCATTTTTGCCTAGTTATTTTAAAAGCCTAAAAATAGAACAGTGATGGGATTATTCTAAATTTCACACGAGTTGTTCTTCTGCATAGCCCCTAGGCGACTTGTAGAGCGATTCTTTACCAAATCTTCTTGGGTAAGTGTTATCTAACTCGTTTTCTTCATTTTCTAATATCATCCATTGAAATCCTAGGCCTAAAACATGTAATCTAGGGTTGAAATTGGGGGAAATGGGTAGAGTTAGGGATTTTCAGTTTTCTTCAATTTAGACCTCGTTTTGGGGTCGAATTTGAAAACAAATTGTATATTCGGGCTCATATATGAATAGGTGATACGGAATTTGTCCGAACCTCGTGTTTTGACCAAGCGGGCCCGGGGTCGATTTTGGAATTTTTGGAAGAAAGGTTGGGAATCTATATTTAGGCATTGGGTTTGATTAGTTTAGCTATTATTAATACTATAAAGTCGTTATTTCATAGATTTGATTGAGTTGGAGCTAAATTCAAAAGGGAAAGTGGTCGTTGTCGATTGATTTAGCCGTGGAAGTTGAGGTAAGTGTTTGGTCTAACTTTCGCTTGAGGGAATATGAGTAGAGTCATATTTGCTAATTGCTAATTG